>VWZL01002953.1:0-14242 GCA_013396915.1 Stercorarius parasiticus | reverse complement strand
CCCCCCCCCGGTGAAATTTAAAATAAACTCTAAAACTTTTAATCTCGGTCTCTTTCAGTGCGTCCCAGCACCAAACTCCTTTGACAGAAGTGCAGGGCTTTGCGCTTCGGTCCTTTTAAATGACTTTGCCTCAATAACGGGAATTTGGAGTTGAGTAAAATAGTTCTTTGTGTTTGAGGACAGGCAGCCCAGCGTAAAGGTATTTCAATTTTTGCCTGATTTTTAGATGTATGTTCCCCCCTATTCCTGCTGTCGCTAACTGTCCCACACCACTAATTCACACCCCCCCCCCAGACAACACAATCCCGAGTGCGTTGCTCTAAGACAGCCACAATAAATCCGCAGGGCTTCAGGATGTGAATGTGCGGAAAATGAGTACGATCTACCAAAATGTCAGCGAATGGCTCAACCTTGACCGTGAACGTATATTTCCAGGGCAAAATGACTAGGAATGGGGCTGATCTGCATTGCAGGGGGAGATTTCTGTGGCTACGGAGTGATTTCCAAGCGTGATGGGACTGGCCGGCGTTCCCAGCCCCCACAGTGCCACGTCGGAGATCCTACAGCGGTGGGATGGGGAAGAGGACCGGGAAGGGGGAGCGATACTGGGAGTTGCCTTCTTCCGTCTTCTCCGCTCCTTTAATGAGAGGGCCCAGCTGCCAAAAGACACATCCACTTCTCCAGCACAACTCCTCCCCTTCCAGCCGCCCAGCTTGCAAACCCAGGACAAAACTTGCATTTCTTTTGTGGCGAGTTATTTCGAGCGCGGGTTTTGCTCCCCGGGGAGCAAATTTAGGGGGCTGCGGATCTACCGAGCTGTAATACACTTTAATGAAAAAAAAAAAAAAAGCCACCCCAAACAGTCTGTGGTACGGGTCCGATCCTACACCCCCCGGCAAAAGAAGCGGAGATTTGCAGCCTGTTGTGGCAGCGCCTGGGCCGGGGGTGGGGGAGCTGCTGGGGTGGAGGACAGTGAAATCTGACTGGTACTGGGAATCCTACACCCAGCCCTGCGGTAAACAGCCCATGCCCAGCTGTAAAACATCTGGACTGATGCTGTCGTGGTCGTTTGGCTTGTCGTATTTAAAGCAATGTTACTAACTTGCTTGATTATATATTAAAGGAGCGCTTTATTTCTCCAAAAGCAAACGAAAGCAAAAACTGCAAAAACAGGCTCTTTGGACACAACTTTTTAAATATAAACTCCCAGCTTTGCACATTTACCCTTTCCTGTAGGCTGCAGTGACCCAGGAGACTGACCCTTGTTTTTCCTGTGTCAGTGCCAGAATCTGGCATCTTCTAAGCTGCCATGAAGCAGTGCTGGTGCGGGGTTTCTGCTTTCCAGGATCAAGCATGGTCTGTGGCAAGGCTAGCCACGAGGGCAGTTTGTAGAGCAGAGATTCTTAGTCCCCTCTTGTATCTCTCGGGGGATTAAAGCTGTTCACCAGATCCCATGGTTAAGAGCACGGAGCTGGGTAGAGGCTAGCTGGAGAAGGACAGGGAACTGCTGGAGAGGGGACAGCAAAGGGCTACCAAGATGATGAGGGGACCGGAACACCTCTCTTATGAAGAAAGGCTGAGGGACTTGGGTCTCTTCAGTCTGGAAAAAAGACGGCTGAGGGGGGATCTTATCAATGCTTAGAAATACTTCAAGGGTGGGTGTCAGGAGGATGGGGCCAGGCTCTTCTCAGTGGTGCCCAGAGACAGGACAAGAGGTAACAGGCACAAACTTGAGCACAGGAAGTTCCACCTAAACATGAGGAGGAACTTCTTTCCTGTGAGGGTGGCAGAGCCCTGGCACAGGCTGCCCAGAGAGGTGGTGGAATCTCCATCTCTGGAGACATTAAAAACCCGCCTGGACGTGTTCCTGTGCAGCCAGCTCTGGGTGACCCTGCTCTGTCAGGGGGGTTGGACTGGATGGTCTCCAGAGGTCCCTTCCAACCCCTGCCATGCTGTGATTCTGTCATTTTAAAACAGACCCCAGGCAGTATCTTTTCACTCAGTTGCGTCCACGGGAGGCAGATGGGATCTCATCTAAAAGGATTAAACAAATTGGACTAATTCGTTCCAGAAGTGGATACTCATGGGGATGTATGCTGAACATCCCTAATCCATCAGGTCTGGGTGCTGAGGTGGCACAAGGGCAATGGACCACAGGCAAACTGGAACGAGTTGCTTGCCCTAAAGGTGCTTGTCTCTCCTGGGGTCGCTGGTGGAGCAGAGCTAGATGGGCCACGCTGGCCTAGTAGGACATAGAATCATAGAGTTGCCTAGGTTGGAAAGGACCTTTCAGATCATCTAGTCCAACCATCAACCTAATGCTGACAAAACCCATCACTAATCTAAACTATATCTCTAAGCACTATGTCTACACGTCTTTTGAATCCCTCCAGGGATGGTAACTCCACCACTGCCCTGGGCAGCCTCTTCCAATGCTTGACAACCCTTTCGGGGAAGAACTTTCTCCTAATATCCATCCTAAACCTCCCCTGGCGCAACTTGAGGCCATTTCCTTTTGTCTTATGGCCTATCCCTTGGGAGAAGAGCCTGACCCCCCCTGGCTACACCCTCCTTTCAGGGAGCTGTAGAGAGCGAGAAGGTCTCCCCTCAGCCTCCTTTTCTCCAGGCTGAACACCCCCAGCTCCCTCAGCCGCTCCTCACAAGATTTGTGCTCCAGACCCCTCTCCAGCTCCGTTGCCCTTCTCTGGACACGCTCCAGCACCTCAATGGCTTTCCTGGAGTGAGGAGCCCAAACAAAAAGGACATTTTGTATGTCCTTACAAGCCTCAGAGTTTGAGCCTCACCTCCCTCTCCGGGTCACTCATGTACGTCTGGGGTTTCTCTGTGCTGCAGGGGAGGAAGACAGGGATGCTCAGAGCCAGCATGGGTCTGGCACTGAAGAGCAGCTGAGAAGCCATCCTGGTGTTGAACATCTCATGGAGGGAGCACAGCCCATGGCAGGATTAGGTCTTGGAGGACTAAAACCCATGGGACCTGCAAAGATCATGGTGGGGGCAGCAAGGATGATACTGGTCCTCCTTGCAGCCTCCACCTTGAATGCATCTACTCTTCCTGCAGAGGATGCAACAGGCCTGGGAGAATCCTTGATACAGTCAAATTCCCAAATTTACATGTCCCCATCCTGTCCCCCATCCTGCTGACAGCGTTATCTCACCTGCCTGCAAAGGTGAGACGAAGGCAGCACTGATGTGAATGCTCCCCTGCCTCTGCACCACTTCTCACTTCTCCTGCCCGCATCTGCTGGGCATCGTTTTCTCACCTAATGAGCAGGAATGGACAGAGAAGGTGAACCAGCCTTAAAGAAACTCTCCTTAGGGCAGCTCAAGCCTTCTCAAACCAGTTCAGTCTCCCCCCCAAAACCATCTCTCAATCCCAGGAGCAGTGTTATCACTGGGACTGCAGAGGAACCTGTGTGTGCGTGTCTCAGTTTCATCAGCCAAATCTCTCCCCAAACCAGAGCAAATGGGTCTGGATGAAGCCTGGAAGCAGCCGTGGCTGATGGAGGGATCCAGCCTGTGGTCATCTCCCAGAGCCACGTGAGGAGCCGGGGATGGCAGCAACCAGTATGACTCCAGTCTCAGGCGAGTTCCCAGTAGCACTCAATCACCATGACCTCACCTCCAGGCAAATCAAGCATGATTTGGGTGAGGGGTTCCCCATCCAGAGCTAGTCAGAGCTTGCCTGCTCCTCCGGGTACGCACATGCAAAGGCTTTGGGGGGAGATTCTGCTTCTCTGCTCAGCTCAGGGGCAAGTTCAGGATTGGTGCTTTAATGTTCCCCTTGCAACATCACAGAATCATAGAATGTGTTGGGTTGGAAGGGACCTCTAAAGGCCATCTAGTCCAACCCCCCTGCAGTAAGCAGGGACATCTTCAACTAGAGCAGGTTGCTCAGAGCCTCATCCAGCCTGGCCTTGAATGTCTCCAGGGATGGGGCCTCCACCACCTCTCTGGGCAACCTGGGCCAGTGTCTCACCACCCTCAGAGTAAAAAACTTCTTCCTAATGTCTCATCTAAACCTGCCCTGCTCTAGTTTAAAACCATTGCCCCTCGTCCTGTCGCTCCATGCCCTTGCAAACAGCCCCTCCCCAGCTTTCTTGTAGGCCCCTTTCAGGGACTGGAAGGGGCTCTAAGGTCTCCCCGGAGCCTTCTCTTCTCCAGGCTGAACACCCCCAACTCTCTAAGCCTGTCTTCATAGGAGAGGTGCTCCAGCCCTTCGATCATCTCCATGGCCTCCTCTGAACCCGCTCCAACAGGTCCATGTCCTTCTTGTGCTGAGGGTTCCAGAGCTGGGGAACAGGTGGGGTCTCACGAGAGCAGAGTACTCCAGGTGGGGTCTCACGAGAGCAGAGTAGAGGGGGAGAATCCCCTCTCTGCATCTGCTGGCCACGCTTCTTCTGATGCAGCCCAGGATGCAGTTGGCCTTCTGGGCTGCAAGTGCACATCCTCCTTTGCCACCCTGAACTCATCCGTGCAGCTCAGGGCGTCACGGAGTTTTGGCTTTGCAGACAGCGATGGCTCGGAATCGCAGGGCTGGCAGCCGTGCCGGGGTCCCGGTTTGGCTGGAGCTGGAAGGGACCAGCTTTGTCTGAACAGACAGCGCACAAAGGACGGCAGTGAAGCTGAAAGTGCTTGAGCGTCCCGTGGATCTGTGCCCTGGCCTGTCTCGTCTGCAGCAGTGACGAGCCAAACTCATCTCTGCTAGCCTGCTGTCCCTGGAGCTGGCCCCTGGCTTTCTGGGAGATCACAGGGTGGCTGCATATGCCCTAAAGGTGCAAAGTCAGCCCATGAATGCGCACATCCTCTGCAAAGTAACGCTCAGCTTTTGCTCCCTCAGCAGATGTGATGGAGGAGAAAAAGGAAGAGGAAAAAAACCCACCATTTCCCTGGAAGAGAGGGAATTCTCCACCCCCGCTACTGCTTGGGCACGCCGTGATGCGCAAACAAGGAGCGACAGGTTAGCGGGGCCCCAGCTGCAGCTTTCCCACAGGGCACAGAGGAGCGAGACTCCCCTGATCCCAGTTTGTAATCCCTGTTTAATACTCCCAGAGGAAAGTTCAAAATCCACAGGGTCCTCCTGCCAACATGTCGAGGCCGGGGGTGGGGGTGGTGGGGGGAAATTCTTCTGGTGCTTTCGGGTGGAAAGAATGGCATCTGCGGGACCTCGGCGGAGGTCCAGCACGGGTGACGGCAGGTCGGATTGCAACCCGCTGCATCCCATACCTTCCCGGGAGCTATGGGGGGAGGAAATGGACTCCTTGTGGACAGCTACAGCCTGGGGGCAACAGTTTGGCATCCTTGGGTGACCAAGCTGGGAGGACCCATGTGGCCACCGGGTCCCATGCTCTTTCTACACTGATACAGGAGCTCTGGTTTGAGGTCGTGGCAAACCAACAGGACTCCGGGATACCCCTTCCAAACTGGCTGGACTGGTGATAGGCACTCCTCACCCCCTCCCTTCTGCCTTGCAGTGACTCGGGACCGTCTGGATCTGCCCGAAATCTAACTGAAATGAAAAGAAAGTGGTGAGTTTTTCAGCCACGTCAGCCCCACGGAGGCCGGGGCTGTGCCAAGGGCAGGCTGCCAGAGCGGGGTGAGAGCAATCGTTCGGGGTGCCGTTGCCTCAGTTTCCCCACTGTGAGGAGCCCGAGGCAGGCAGCGAGGAACGTGCCATTTCCAGTTTTTGACCCTTTATTATAAAATAGGAGCAGAGAAGCCCCAGGAGCGGGGAGGTCGGTCTGCTCAGAGTGGGGGCTGCTTGGAGGAATCTCTGGTATCTCGTTAAAAGCCGAGTTCCCGTCCGCTGAGACATTAAAGCTCTTCCTGGCTGCCTGTTTTCAAGAAGCATACGGGAACGTAAAAAAGGGTTTGAGCGCTCTGCCTCTCCTTTAAATTTGGTTGAAGCTGTCAGAAAGCTGAGAGGAGGCGCAGACCCACATCCAACCCTCCCCCGCAGCGCAGCAACATTTCAGGCCTCTTCTAAGGAAACGGGATGTAAAAGGAAACCATTTCTTCTGGAGCCAGCTGAGGGAACAGAAACGCCCCTAAAACCCACCCTTGCTTGGAGAGAGAAATCCTCCGCCAGCCAATCTTCGTCTTCCAGCGCAGAGCTGGGGCGGGCAGCGGGGTGGGTTCAACGTGTGCATGCGTGTGGATGCGTGTAGATGCGTGTACATGCATGTGGATGCGTGTGGACGCATGTACATGCCCACATGTGTGTAGATACGCAACTGCCTGTCTCACCCGTCATAACCGGTGTCCCTCAAAGTTGGCTCGGCTGTTGGAAATTGGGTCCCCAAAACTGCCGCTGGCGATGCTGATGGGATGGCGGCGGTTGGGGGCGGGGGGGGGACTGAACGCGGGACAGGGCTGGGGCTGGGGGGTTTGCTGCCTTGTGGGCTTGGTGCAGAAGTTTTAAGGGTGGAAAGGAGGAAAGGAGAGATGAATCTGAGGAAAAAATGGCCAGGCTCAGCATCCCCCCCCCTCCCCCCGCACCGGGCAGCGGTCCAGCTGGAGCAAATGGCGTGTACATTTCTCATTGCCCACGTGCTGCAGATATGTAAGCAAAAGGATGCTTAGTAAGGGGCTTGGAAGCCTCTTCTTCTTTTCCGCTCTTACACAGACAACAGAAAAGCTGCCCAGAGAGCTACAACAGCAGAAGGGGCTTCATCCTTCCCAGGGTCCAGGGACCACACGCTCTTGATTGCCCCAGTCCTGATGACCTTGTGCTCATCTGGTGGGACCAAACCAGTTTGTGTCTAGATGGGAGTTGCTGCATCTTCGCTTGCGATGCCACAATGCACCCACGTGGGAAGCGAACGCAAAGGTCTGATGTTGGTCAGGGAGTTTAACCCTTGTGGCAATTTAGGATGGATCTGCAAAAGGCAAAGACCGGTCTCCAAGGCAAGGGGACCAGCTGGTGGAGGATTGTGCATATTTTGATGAGAACAAAGATAAAGCATTTGAGGGTTTCTTTGCTCTCTGTGTCACAGGAGTGGTTGACCCCACCTCGAGTGCTGTGTCCAATTTTGGGCCCCTCACCACAAAAAAGCCATTGAGGTGCTGGAGCGTGTCCAGAGAAGGGCAACGGAGGTGGTGAGGGGTCTGGAGCACAAGCCTTGTGAGGAGCGGTGGAGGGAGCTGGGGGTGTTCAGCCTGGAGAAAAGGAGGCTGAGGGGAGACCTTCTTGCTCTCTACAACTCCCTGAAAGGAGGGGGTAGCCGGGGGGGTTGGGCTCTTCTCCCAAGGAACAGGCCATAGGACAAAAGGAAATGGCCTCAAGTTGCGCCAGGGGAGGTTTAGGATGGATATTAGGAGAAAGTTCTTCCCCGAAAGGGTTGTCAAGCATTGGAAGAGGCTGCCCAGGGCAGTGGTGGAGTCACCATCCCTGGAGGGATTTAAAAGCTGGGCAGACGTGGTGCTGAGGGACATGGGTTAGTGGTGGCTTTGTCAGTGTTGGGTTGATGGTTGGACTAGATGATCTGAAAGGTCCCTTCCCACCTCGATGATTCTATGAAAGTTACCCAGTTGAACTTAATTTGGCCTTTCCAAGCTTTTTAGTGCTTTTTGCCACTTTAGTGCCATTTTTGATGTCATTTTGCAGTGCGTGACAGATACATAGCGTCACACACAATGTTTAATACGTTTAACCGTGTATTTCTGTCTGAAGTTCCCGATATCCCAGAACACTGGTTCTGCGTGCAAAAAGCGACATCTTTCATATGTCCCCGTGCATCAAAAACCACGCACTACGCTTAGCCTAAATTTCCCCCACCTGTTTTAAATACGCCAGCAGAGAATTGCAGTGTGTATTTCCTTGCTACCGTATAGATTTTCAGCGAAAACTTGGCAGGGAAGAGGTGGCAGGCGGGATTTCTGGAAAATTCAAGGAGCCCACATGATGCAACCCTGATGCATTCTTGCAGAGCAACGCCTGCTAGTGTAATCTTTAGAAGAGGCCACTAACATGTAGCTCCAGATGTCAACGGGCTGCATCCACACGTTAAAGGCTTTTCCAGGGACAGATCTCTGCCCTGCCCGAGCGCTGGGGTTTGTGCTGCTGGTACTGCAGAGCCACATTCATGCGTCAGGGAGAATTATGGTGATTTTAGTAGCGAAAACCACTGTTAGATTTTCATTTTCCGTCTTTTATAACTTGCAGGGAGGAAAGTTGTCCATCGTCCAATGAACTTTTCTCTATTTCGCATTTTAGAATTAATCACAGCTGCTGCCGTCTGCACTGAAAGCACAAAAAAAAATATATCCAGCCATGGCAAAGGTTTTTTTTCTTTGCTTCTTCCTCGCAAATTGCCCTCTGGCCATTGGAGACAGCAAGTCCTGCAGGGTTTGGGCTGTGCTGAGTCTCGTTCTGCTCAGCTGGTGTCCTGGCCACTGGGAACCTGAAGGCTTTGACAGGTAACTGGTATGGGATGCAAGGGGTGGAAATGCCTTCTGGCTCTTCCTGTGCATCCCCAGCAGCGTGGGCAGCAGGGCCAGGGAGGGGATTCTGCCCCTCTGCTCCGCTCGGGGGAGACCCCCCTGCAGTGCTGCCTCCAGCTCTGGGGCCTCAGCACAGGAGAGACACGGAGCTGTGGGAGCGGGGCCAGAGGAGGCCCCGGAGATGCTGGGAGGGCTGGAGCCCCTCTGCTGGGAGGGCAGGCTGAGAGAGTTGGGGGGGTTCAGCCTGGAGAAGAGAAGGCTCCGCGGAGACCTCAGAGCCCCTTCCAGTCCCTCAAGGGGCTCCAGGAAAGCTGGGGAGGGACTCTGGATGAGAGAGGGGAGCCATGGGACGAGGGGGAAGGGTTTTCCACTGGAAGAGGGGAGATTGAGCTGAGATCTGAGGCAGAAATTCTTGGCTGTGGGGGTGGTGAGCCCCTGGCGCAGGTTGCTCAGAGAAGCTGTGGCTGCCCCATGCCTGGAGGGGTTCAAGGCCAGGTTGGATGGGGCTTGGAGAACCTGGTCTAGTGGGAGGTGTCCCTGCCCAGGGCAGGGGGCTTGGAACTGGATGAGCTTTAAGGTCCCTTCCAACCCAAACCATTCTTTGATTCTATGAAATTAACTGCTGAGGGCATTGGCAGCAGTTTGGCCACTGCAGGTAAATACACCCTGGCCTTTGTCTCTCTTACATCATTGCATAGACCAGAGGTTATTTTCATTCATAACATGCTGATGAATATGTTGCAGTCACCCCTTTATTGCTATGAGAAGCATTTAATCTAGAAAGGGTTTTTTCCTTGTCTTCCCAAATGGGTCTAGAAATTCACAAAAGTATTTAGTTATGGGAATAGTCAGGCACTGAGGAGATGTCTGTGACTGTGTTGCTGCTGTAAGAATAGTAAATACAGATCCTGGAGCAGGGGAAGTCCTGTAGCTGTTCAATGGGAGATGGCCATGGTGATACAGGGCTCAGCATCTGCGAGCTGAGTCATGCAAGGGACGATCTGACTCATCGCATATGAAGATCTGCACTTGCAGATGTCCAAACATTTTATGAAATTGAGCAAGGCTGGCTTAAGAGCTGGGGAAACTGAGGCATGGAGAGCAAGTTTGGGGCAGAACCAGAAGCCAAGCATCCTGCACCATGAGTCCTGTGCCGGTTTTACTGGTTTGTCCCGCGTTCCTTCTCCAAAAGGATGCTGAGTACTTTATAGGGAGTCACGTAGGCATCTTCTCGCTCCCTGGACAGATGATCTACCTGGAGGGCTGGTACCCCAAGATGTCGAGCTGCTCTTTGCCAGCTGTACTTAAGCAAGGCTGAGCCCCTGTGGTTACTCCAGCCCAAATCTCATCCAACAGAGACGGATCTCATGGCCAGGCGGGCTACATGGTCCTCACAGGCACAGAGCGGCCCTCTGTATCCTTGTCTTCCCTCCTACCTTCTGTCCGTCATAAAAGCCAGGCAGGAACAAGCTTTTGCTTTGTGTTTTTGTAGCCCCTACCACCACGGGGCCATGATCCATGACGCTTCTCCAATGTCGATGCCCAAATTTTGTTTTAAGCAAGGAGCTGCCTGTTTCCTGCAGCAGGAGGAGATGCACAAACTGCCTCTCTTTGCATGGGGCTGCCCAAAGGCAGCACCATTCATGCTCCTGGCCCAACGCACACAGCAAATTAAACATTTCTTGCATAGCAGCCGGGGTTTGACAGGCTGTTTCCAACACTGGAGGAGGCATCGGTGCTGATGAATTTGGTTTTGCACACAAGGTCTCTTGTTCAGCGTGGGGCAGAGGTGGTTGGGCAAGCGTGGGAGAGGTGGGGTAGGAGGAGTAGATGAATGAGAACTGTTGTTTCACTCCTGATTACTTTCAGGGGGATGCTGGATGTTTACCAGCCGTGCACAAATGGCTTGGATTCAGTCTTTAAAATCATTTGCACTTCTGGACTCTGCTGGCTTTGACGACAAGACCTCTATCTCCCTGTGATCACTCTTGGTTTGGTACCCAGCGGGAGGCTGTGGTTAGAAAGACACGTGTGAATGGAAGCCTCTTACAGCCGCCCTTCTCCTCTCCTGCATGGATCTGGCTCAACCCCATCCAGCTGGGATTTATTTCAAGCTCATTTGCTGCCCGAACATAGAGAAGAAGCAGCAAAGAATGAAAGGCAGCTCCTGAGCTTTGAATAGTTCAGGACATGACTCAAGGGCTGCAGTTTATTTAAAGGGAAAGACTCAAATCCTAAACTTCCAAGGCCACAGGTATCTGTTGGATATGGTAATATCCAGCTGTGGTTATTGTTGACTGCAGTTTCCAATAGCAAAGCTGTGTGTTGGACATGCAAAATCATGGAGAAGCTATAATTTCTACGTTGTACAATTTGTAAACAAGGCAATTTTGCTTCCAGGTGGAGACAGCTGGAAGATCTCCAGATCCAAAATCCCAGTTTCTGTTCAAGCCCACAAATGGTTCCTGCCCCAGCAGCCTCCTTTGGCGCTGTGTCTGTGAGCTGTAACCCACCTAACAAGCACTCCATTGATGGTCCTTCTCCAGGAGAACTCCCTGGCACCTCTTCAGACACACAGCATCCATGTGGGAAATCACAGTGGCATGGGAATCTCTTTTCCCAGTGTGCACTCTTGTGTTGAGGGATTGTGTTGACCGTGTGGCACAGTAGACATGCTGGAGGGACGGGATGCCATCCAGAGGGACCTGGACAGGCTGGAGAGGTGGGCCCGTGCGAACCTCATGGAGTTCAACCAGGCCAAGTGCAAGGTCCTGCACCGGGGTCACGGCAATCCCAGGCACAAATACAATTTGGATGGAGAATGGCTTGAGAGCAGCCCTGAGGAGAAGGGNAGGACAGGCTGAGAGAGTTGTGGGAGTTCAGACTCTTGATCAGGGAGTGGAGCGATAGGATGAGGGGGAATGCTTTTAAACTGAAAGAGGGGAGATTTAGATGAGATATGAGGAAGAAATTCTTGACTGTGAGGGAGGTGAGCCCCTGGCCCAGGTTGCCCAGAGAAGCTGTGGCTGCCCCATCCCTGGAGGGGTTCAAGGCCAGGTTGGACGGGGCTTGGAGCAACCTGATCTGGTGGGAGATGTCCCTGCCCAGGGCAGGGGGTTGGAACTGGATGATCTCTAAGGTCCCTTCTAACCCGAACCATTCTATGATTCTATGATTTGCAGAGTAAAATGTGGAACGTTTGGTGTCTCCTGTTCACCTTGATTCATGAATACCCTCCAATGCCACACTTCCAGGTTTGATTTTTACAAGGGCATGTAGTGATAGGACAAGGGGTTCAAACTAGAAGAGGGGAGATTTAGATTAGATATCAGGAAGAAGTTTTTCTTGATCTTGGTGCTGGGCAAGTCTCCTGTGTTTGATTCATTCGATGGTCACTGTAGGGAATTGAGGGGCGAACTGGGAGGCACCTCACAAAGAAGCAGGTTTGGATCTCAAGTGGGGAGAAGGGTAAACATGTGGATGCAGCAGCGGGAAGAGGCTAAAAAAGCAGTGCCTGAGAGCTGGTGGTTCACGTTTCCAGTCTACTCTTGCCACGTCGGTGGAAAGCTCTTAACCCAACCTCATAAAAATAAAGGCAAACTGATGTGCGCAGCACCCGCACAGCTGGGAAGTCACCGATGTGGTCACCAAGGTCACAAAATCGGGTCCCCTGGGGTGGGGTCAGCCCCATCTCTGGGCATGCAGAAAGTTGAACCCATGTGGGGGTTGCTGGGGGGCTACTCACTGGTCTGGAGCAAGAGACTGATGAGTGATGAGCAGCTGGAGGTTGGCAGGTATTGGATGCTGGGTATAGGTGAAGCTGTTTTGTCCTCCTTCCTCTGCAAACCAGGGAGACACCCAAGCACAGTAAGTTTTAGTGGCCTCAGTGGTGGTGGAAGTATCTGTAGGACATTATGACCCTACACAACTCATGTGGCTTTCAAAACGAAATGTTAGATGTTTCCTACATGCCCATGGTGGGAAGAATTACCTGCTGGAAATGGGGCTGTGTTGATAGTGGAGGAGATGCACAAACCCTCTCCGACGTTACAAGCGAAGCTTTGGGAAGAGTGGAGTTTTTATCCCAAGGGTATCTCCAGGAGATCAAATTCATTGTTCATTTGGGACAAATGAAGTCAGAAGGGGCAATTTTCTAGCCAAAAGAGAAATCCACAACACTTAATTTGAAGGCAACGTTTTGTTTCTTTTTTTGTTTCACTATTCTTCTGAAGTAAAAAAGGGCTTAATGTAGAGCCTCAAATACCATTTTCAGACAAAGAAAATGAAAAAAAATTAAAGACGACAAAACTAACTGCTTAGTTGGTTTTCCCCCATTTTTGCCTTCATTTTTCAAACACGCCCCAAATTCAGAAATCTCTTCAGTCCCCGTGTCAGCGCCTGTCTTGATGAATTAGCTATTTAACAATGATTTTCTCCCTAATTCCGGCTAATAGAATAATTGGATCTGCTGGAGGCAAGGTCATAAAATGTGGGATGCATGATGAATCTGCTCTGGGCTCTGCCACTGAGTCACCATGTACCTCTGAACCAAGTGATTCACCCCTGCCTCAAGCTTTCCTGGTGGCAGGTTGAGCCACAGCGTTTGCAGGAAGGTCTGTGGTCACTGCGTGGAAGGGGCTGTGAAGTGGCCAGTGGGCCACCAGGCAGCAGGGTGGGGAGACACCCAAAAAGCCCATCAAGAACCATCTTGGGCATCACAGGGCTGAGGTAGTGTTGGTGCAAATAAATCCTTGTGGACATGAGGTTTTGGAGAAGGAGTAGACATTATGGCACTAGCTTTAGAGTCCTCAGCACAAGAAGGACATGGACATGTTGGAACAGGTCCAGCGGAGGCCACAAAGATGCTCCGAGCCCCTCTGCTGTGAGGACAGGCTGAGAGAGTTGAGGGGGTTCAGCCTGGAGAAGAGAAGGCTCTGGGGAGACCTCTAGAGCCCCTTCCAGTCCCTCAAGGAGCTCCAGGAAAGCTGGGGAGGGACTCTGGATGAGGGAGGGGAGCCATGGGACAAGGGGGAAGGGTTTTCCACTGCAAGAGGGGAGACTGAGCTGAGATCTGAGGCAGAAATTCTTGGCTGTGGAGGGTGGTGAGTCCCTGGCCTCTGGTTGCCCAGAGAAGCTGTGGCTGCCCCGTCCCTGGAGGGGTTCAAGGCCAGGTTGGCCGGGGCTTGGAGCAACCTGGTCTAGTGGGAGATGTCGCTGCCCATGGCACGCGGTTGGAACTGGATGATCTTTAAGGTCCCTTCCAACCCAAACCATTCTATGATTCTCCAGCAGGTCCTGTAGGACCTCATCACCTGTGTTTTCCCATTAGCTGGAGAACCTCAGCTGTCTTGCTTCTGATAAACAGAAAATTGTGTATCTTGATGTCACCCCTGCTTCCCTGGGCCGGCATGATCACTGTCCTCTGGGGTGAGATCAAGGCAAAAGCCTCTCTCAGCCTTGACTACCACCAGGGTTTCTCTTGCCTGTCCCAGCCCCAATCCCACGCCCTGAATCCTGCACTGGGAATACACTTCTGGCTGTGTGTTGCCATGGTCAACAGATTCCCATACTTCAAAAAGTGCCATAAAACCACAAGAAACAGCACAATTCCTGTGCTGCTGTCCCCGAGCTGCCTCTGATCCCTGTCTGAGCTGCTGCCTACCCTTGGGAGAACAATTATATTTAGGAGAACTTTCCGGGCTGTAAGTGTCAGTGAAGCGTATGGAAAAGGCTGCACCAAAGCAAGAGAGACCAGCGGAAATAGATGGATTTAAAAATAGTCG
>VWZL01002952.1:38550-86469 GCA_013396915.1 Stercorarius parasiticus | reverse complement strand
CCTAGGGATAAAGGGACAAGGATAGGGGTGAAATCAATAGCCCAGCTCAAGTGCATCCGCATGAATGCACACNATTCTATAAGCGGCTGGCTGAAGTCTCGCAATCGCCAGCCCTTGTTCTGGTTGGGGACTTCAACCTGCTGGGTATCTGCTGGAAATATAACACAGCAGAGAGCAGGCAGGCTAGGAGGTTCCTCAAGTGCATGGAAGATAAACTCCTGACACAACTGGTAGGTGAGCTTACCAGGGGAGGTGCCTCGCTAGACCTACTGTTCGCAAACAGAGAAGGACTAGTGGGAGATGTGGTGGTTGGAGGCCGTCTTGGGTTTAGTGATCATGAAATGGTCAAGTTTTCAATTCATAGTGATGTAAAGAGGGGGGTTAGCAAAACCTCCACCTTGGACTTCTGGAGGGTGGACTTTAGCCTGTTCAGAACACTGGTTGAGAGAGTCCCTTGGGAGATAGTCCTGAAGGACAAAGGGGTCGAGGAAGGCTGGACGGTCTTCAAGAAGAAAAAGCGCAGGACAGGATCTCTGCATTCAGCTCTTGGTTTGCCACCGACCCCTTGAGTGCCTGAGCTGAATGCCATTGCCTTGAATGTGTCTTAGCTTCTCGCCTGTGGAATGATGGTGTAAATATTTCCCTGAGCTCTCAAGCTCTTCAGAGGTTGGGATCACTAGCATACAGAAATCAACTGGCTACTGTGCTGACACTATTGTAACAGCCCAGTCTTCACCCCATACACAATAAATCCTAAATAAAACCCAGCCATACATAAGACTTACGGTTGTAAACCTGTACCCTACAATTAAGACATAAATGATAGTTTGAATTATAGAATGGCCCAGGTTGGAAGAGACCTCAAAAGATCATCTGGTCCCGCTTCTCATGGGAAAGGGAGCCTAGATGAGACTATCAACCACCCTGCCCATTTGCATTTTGAAAACCTCCAGTGATGGGACTCCACCATGCCCCTGGGGAGGTTGTTCCAGAGAACGATTGTTCTCACTGTAAAAAATTTCTTTCTTATGTCGGTATGAAACCTCACCTGGTGCAACTGGTACCTGTTGCCCCTTGTCTTCTTCATGTGGCTCCTTGTGAAGAGAGAGCCTCTATCCTCTTTGTAGCTGCCCTTTTAGTACAGGAATACCATGATGAGGTCCCCCCTGAGCCTTCACTTCTCCAGGGAGAAAAGACCTAATTCCTTCAGTCTTCCTTCACAGGGCAGGTTCTCCAGCCCTTTTGTCATTTTGGTGGTCCTCCCTTGGGCCATCTCCAGTCTGTTCATACATTTCTTGAATTGTGAGGACAAGAACTGGACACAGTACTTCAGGTGTGTCCTGACAAGTGCTGAGTAGAGCGGGATGATCATGTCTCTCTCTCTGCTATTAGTGTCCCTGTGGATGCAGCCCAGGATCTGATTTGCCTTCATTGCTGCAGGGGTCACTGCTGACTCATGGTCAGCTGGTTGTCCACCGGGACCCCCAGGTCCCTTTCAATGACGCTGCTCCCCAGCCACACAGATCCTAGCCAGTACTGGGCGTTTTGCTTATGTCATCCCGGCTGCAGGACCTTGCACTTGTCTTTGTTAAATTTCATATAGTTCTTGCTAGCCCACTCTTCCAGCCTGTCCAGGTCTCTCCGTAAGATGGCTCTCCCTTCTGACGTGTTCATCTCAACACCCAGTCTAGTGTCATCAGCAAACTTGGTGAGGGTTCTTTCAATCCCATCACCCAGATCATTTATGAGGATGTTGAAGAGCATGGGGCCCAGTATCAATCCCTGGGGGACTCCACCTGTGCCAGGCTGCCAGCCTGAGTAGAAACCATTGATCACCACCATCTGAGTGCAGCCTGTGAGCCAATTCCCTACTCATCTCACAGACCACCGACCCAAGCTGTACCTTTCCAGTTTGTCCTGAAGGTGGCTGTGGGAAATTGTGTTGAACATTTTGCTGAAGTCCTGGTGAACAACATCCACTGCTTTCCCGTGTTAAGAGAAGATGTTATTTTGTTGTCGAAGGCGATCAGGCTAGTGTGGCATTGTTTGCCATTGGTAAATCTGTGTTAGCTTTTTCCTGTCACCTGCTTCATTTGATTAGCGATATTTTCTATGAGGACTTGTTCCATTACTTTCCTGGGAACTGAAGTAAGACTAATGGGCCTGTCATTCCTTAGGTCCTCTTTTGGGCCTTTCTTGTAGACGGGTACAACATCTGCCCTCTTCCAGTCATCAGGGACATCCCCTGATCTCCCTAACTTTTCAAATATTATAGACAGTGGCCTTGCACTGGAAGTACCTGGTTTCTCTGCCCTGTTTAGCAATGGTCCTATGTCTTCCTTGTGCTTCTGCTTACTGCTCATGTATCTGAAGAACCTTTTCTTGTTCTTGACATCTTTGCCCAATTTCAGCTCTAGACAAGCCTCAGCCTTCCTGACTGCATCTCTGCATGCCCTAGCAAGATTCTTGTAGTCCTTGATGGCTATTTGGCTGCCTTTCCATAGCCAGAATCTTCTCCCAAGTCCTGTGACTTTTAGACCTCACTACTCAGTATCCACAGTGTGTTTTTGGAATGGGAGCTGCTTGTTTATATGAGATTTTTTAATTAATTAACCTGGATATTAAATAATGACATATCTGCATCATCAGTAGAAAACTTAGAGAATTGCAGTATTTCCTTTTGTATCATTTAGAAAATAAGTCAAATATATTGTTGGTGTCAAGCTTGAGTCGGAGAGAAATGTGCACAAAAAATCCAAGATCGGTGCTATCAAAACCCAGGCAGGTCTGCCAAGCTTCCGAGCTGAAGATAGTAAAATTAAAACAGGGATATGGCATTCATACAAATCACTGCTCTGTGCCAATCAGTGGACTTCTTTCCATCTACCTGGCTTTTTGTGATGTCTGGGGGACTTGATTTCAAGCCTGTATTTGTTTCTTAATGCTAGTGAGAACAAGAACATTGTTATTACATATGCTTGACCGTATCAAAATGGCAAGCAATTAGCTTCAGTTATGTAGAATATCTGAGGAATGTTTAATTTATTAGGTTTTTAATTGGTCTCTGTGTGTAATGGACTAGGAAAAAGTAAGAAATAAGGCTGTGTAATTAATCTGAAAAAAGTCTTGTTTCCTCCCCTCATTCTTTCTTTTTCAACTATTTTTTTTTTGTTTAATATGTTTGGTTGTTATTTATAACTTATTTAATTATCTGCTTTGGAATAATTTTTGGTGGATACTTGCCAGTTTACTAATATTCACTGCCCACTACCTGATGGTGTCACAAACACACCATCTGTTCACTTGTGCCTTCCAAAAGTCTCTGAAGTAGCTAGCTGACTCAAGCTGCAGGTGGTGGGACTGCTCAAAATACATAATCACCAAACTTCTAAATAACAAAACTTTTCTTTCATGCATGCTTTTTTTAAACTACATTTGATTAAGGCTTTCTCAGCTACCCTCCTGTTACATACAAACTTACCTCCACCACAAAAAAAAAAAGCCGGTACCATTATGCTGAAGAAGAGCGATGCACTGCTTTCACATTTTTTAATTTTTTTTTTTTCTGAAGCATTTCTCAGCATTTTTTCCCATGATTGGGCCAAAACTGTGTGTCCCAGTCCCCGAACACATTTCTCTCGATATCGTACTCACCTGCCTACTGTAAGCACCACTTGTTTAGTATATTTGAGAGATATGAACACAACTGATCTTTGGATGTACCCCTGTACCAGCATCTCTGCATCAAAGCCAGATCCCACTCGCCTTTGCATCTCCTTTCCCCTCTTCTCCTCTCCCTCCTCCATCCTCTTCCAGGTTCTCTACTCTATGAAAACCGCGTAAAAACCTGTGGCATTCAGTTGCATCCGTCTTCTGCATGGGCATGCGAGGTGTATGGACAGTGAACTGAACAGAGCTGCCACTTACCAGATGGAAAACAAGGGTTTGGGGGAGGCACTGGATCCATTTATGTGTGTGGGTAGTTTGGGCCCCGAAAGGAAAACCTAACCTAAAAAAGGAATCAATAACACTAATAGTTATTCAGTTTAAATAAGTATAAGTATACCTAAGTTTACTTTAAGTAAAAGCTCAAGATTGGAAATTCTGCTCTTCACTTGAGAGCAGAAGGAATGGCTGAAAAATGTATAGCATAGACCTGAAAACGTTCGCTGTTCACTAATGCCCTTGGCTTTATGGCTATCCTTATCTGACTGTCTTGCTGGTAAACTTTTGCAGGAATGGGTTTATGATCAGCATCTCCTGGTAGAATCACATGAGAGTTTCCCAGTTACCCTCTGGGAAACGACCTGTTACATTATCTAGGACAAGCCCCCCAACAGTGTTAGACCACTAACTCACACCACAGTACTTAGGCACATTAAATGACTTTGTAAAACTCAATCCTGATTCATCCTTCTGACAGATTATGTCTGGGAGAATGGATCCGAAATCTGGGAACACTGGCTCAGCCTCCTGCTCATGGAGGACACTGCTTGTGGCTCGGCTGTTTTGTGGTAGCTGTGCCTTTCCCTTCAGTTACTAATGAATTAATCCCTGTTAAAACATTTTCAAATAAGAAATCTCAGTAGGTTACAAGAATAATAATATAATTATTTTGAAAGGGAAAATAAAGCAATATTTTTCGTGGGATAGTGGATATCTCTACAGGCTTTTACTTAAACTCCGTGGAACAGCCAGTGTTATTTCTGCGACTGAAGATTAATTTCTGTGCCATTATCAAATGTAGCCCTTGAGGAATTAATTGCATTTGTATCCCATATCGAAGTCCTATTTATATAATTAAGCAATCTGGAACAGATAAGCCCCTTCTTGGGAAACCTCTGCTGCTCGGCAATATTTGACTTTGCCTCAGACAGGTTATGGCCCGCTGGGAACTGAGGAGCTCACTAAAACACCATTTGTAATGCAACGTGACAAATCCCAGAGCCAGGGCGATAATCTCTGCAAACTCTGTACAAACAGTCTCGCTGTCTCAGCAAAAGTGATTAGTGGCCTCTGCAGAACCAGCGTACGGCCCTCTGCGTTAATTACTTGAGAGGGCCACTCAGTGGAAGCCCCAAAGCCTGCAAAGGCTCCGGGGGAAGGCTGGGGGATTTGTGAGGCCAGGCTGGACGTGGGACTCCGCGCTCTGGATGTGAAGTGGAAGGGTGTGATGAGGCAGATCGAGCTCCTGGGAAGCCCGGTGATGGCTGGAGAGGCGGCGTCGGGTCCCCAGGGTGCAGCCCCCTGGGAGCTATAACTCCCTGTGCTCAGCCAGCAAGCGGGGATCGTGTTGGCTTCTCCGGGCTGGGGACATGGGCACTGAGCTGCTTCTGGCTCCTGCANTTTATAAGCGTTGATAAGATTCCCCCTCAGTCGTCTTTTTTCCATACTGAAAGACCCAAATCCCTCAGCCTTTCTTCATAAGAGAGGTGTTCCAATCCCCTAATCATCTTAGTAGCCCTTTGCTGTACCCTCTCCAGCAGTCCCCTGTCCTTCTTGAACTGGGGATCCCAGAACTGGACACGGTACTCCAGGTGCAGCCTCACCAAGGCAGAGCAGAGGGGGAGGATGACCTCCCTCAACCTGCTGGCCACACTCTTCTTGATGCACCCCAGGATGCCATTGGCCTTCTTGGCCACAAGGGCACATTGATGGGTCATGGTCATCCTGTTGTCCACCAGGACTCACTTCTTGTTCCCAGGTCAGGGCTGGGGTGCTGATGGGTGAGAAAACCTCCGTCGAACCTGGCTTCAAAGCGGAGACAGGGAGAGCAGGCAGGTGAGGACCAGGAGCTGGAGGGGACGTGGTCACGCAGAAGGGACCATGGTTTGCAATATTCTCTCTGTCTCCGCCATAACTGACGTGATTTAAAACGCATAGGGCTTTCATAAGTTATTGCAGCTCTACTGCAACGAGTGAAACTGTGCCAATTTATCTCCAGGGAGGATCTAAGCCTAAATATTTTACAGAGAAAGAAAGAAGATGAGAAGTGTGCATTTATCTTTCCAATACGTTCTCTGGGCCTCATCCAAGGGGAAAACGTCTACATCTTGTCTCAGGACCTTCAAATCCCAGCTGTGGGACTCTGGTTAGAGACCCCCATGGAAAAATCTTAATGAATTTACCATGGTTTTTTTCTAATTCATTAAAAATATGACAAATCCAGTAAAGCACGCTAGTCTGTCTATATGTTTTTCACTTGTCCCATAGAAGCCTATGGCAGGGGTATCATTACCTACCCAGCCCTCTAGAGTTACTCGGTGATGGCACAACCCCGGCGGCTCTGCCAGACGTGATGTATTTGTGCCCAGCCGGCTGAACTCCCCATCGTTACATCATCGAAGTGATTTCAGCTGGAAGAAATCATTTGGCCGTTCTGAGTGTTTGGTGTGATCCAGTGACCACGCAGGACTTCCCTGCATCAGGACAGGAATTAGATTGATAATTGATGGTACCACGTCAGGTGTGGGGCCACCTTGACTAAGGGAGATTTGACCCGCTCTCTCGTGTAATAGCCTCTGCCTGTGACAATGGACCCCAGTAAAAGGAGAGGCACCGTTCCCTACCCTGTGTTATTAGGAACACAAGGAAACAAAGGCAGAAATAACTTTGCCAGTTTACATCTGAGGGGTAAAAAAAAGTCAGCATTTTGGCTTCCTTGTCTTGTGCTATTATAATGTCCTAATTAATTTTTAAAGATGTTCATCTGATGGTCACCCTCTTAACTGAAACAACACACCAGAACGGATAAACATAGGAAAAGATGCCTACCAGGACACTTTGCACAGTAAGGTGCTTAGTACCGGAGGGGGGGTTTAAGCATAGGCAAATGAACAGGACAATTTTTCACTTGCTCAAAGCACCCACTCATTAGGTTTCTAATGAGTTTCTAACCAGCACACCTGGTTTCTAAAGGCACTGATCTGAGTGACAGAAACTCAGAGTGACAGAAAACACCTTACAAGTCACCTGTAAAGACAGCTTTAAAAATCCTACAAGCTGTCCGTCAGGATCTTCAAGCATCTTGGAAAATGTGGCTCTCGAAACTTCAGCACTGAAGCCTGAACTAAATCTCCACAGGTCACCGTTTCCCTCGCGCTACTCTGTTTTGAGAAGAAAATGCATGAAATGTTTGGAAAATAGCATAGCATTTAGCTTTACAGAGTATATGTTCCCCTGAAATTGCCTGGATAAAGGCAGGGCAGCAAGAAAGCCACAGCAAGGAGGCTGAGGTCTCTCTTCTGAGAAACAGGACAGCTTGAATTTTAAAGGGACTTTAAACAAAACAAGCAATGCAATAAAATAATGATTCCAAACTGTTCTGAAGTCTTGCTACTCATCTGGCTGATTAGTGGGCAGAGAAGGGGCAGGGAGGGCAGCCCGTGTAGGGGCACTTAGTCTTTTGGAGGGAGGATGCCCTGTGACATCCACATGAGGGGCTTTCTGTGTGTCACCATCAATTTGATGGAAGTTTTATACCAGAATAACAAATTCAGAGACGTGGATATTTTTTGTGGAACAGTGGAATAGCCTTTCCCCAAGGCAGACAGGTCAGAGGACCAGTTTGCTGCTGGGAACAAGTGCTGGGGAGGGGAAAGAGCAGTTGTTCTGGGGGCAGCAGGCTCCTCTTGTACCACTTCTTTTGTACCTCATGGAAGGTGATTTTATTCTTCCCTAGGAAGTTTCTAGCTTTTGCGGTATTTGGAAAGAACAGTTAACCCATAACCGCTGGCAGCAACCGACCACGAAGGGGCCGTGTTAAAGAGGAGCCGCTGAGAACTCTCTAAATTGCATTTCCTCAAAATGAAACAGGATGGGATTACAACATCTCCTTGGCATCGGCCTAAAACCAAAACGATTCTTCACTGACTAAATAATTTAATGCGCTGGTTAGACTACAGCCTGCAGTCTGAGATGGAAAGGAAGCTGGCTTGTCCTGAAATTCTGTCCCTTGCTCTCATGAGAGCTTGAAACAGGGCTAATGCTAAGTAATTCCTTCCATTGCCACCCTCGGACTCCAGTTTGATTACTCGCTGCATTGGTTTAGCGATTCCGTGATTTGAACCCATTGGTTTATTGATTTAGTCTTAACTGGAACCCAGATGCAATCACTGTATCGTTCCATTTTTAATTAACTTAGCAAAATTGCAGCAGATTAACCCTTGCTGCCTTAAGAGTAAACTCCCTTGCTCCATTTCAATAAAATCCGTCACACCAGTTTACTCTGTCAGACTGCTCCGCAGGTCAGAAGCCCAAGTGCACGTGTAATTTAGAATAAGGCATTTCCAGGCTACTTGATTCTTCCTTCAGATTAGTATGAATCCCTCCTATAATACTTGGAGAGTGAGAGCAGCACAGAAGGGAGCACGGAAAACAAAGCTGAACAGAGGAAAAAGACCGGTTTTCTCATACTACTGATTTTTCCAGAAACACAGTATTGAATCATGTAATTATATCTAACTTAACTACTGACAGCTAGAAAAGGTTCAGAAATGTGATTTAGATGTGGATAAAATAACTGTTCTTACTGGTAGATGGATTTTCAGGTGTCAGACTATTCACTGGGGTGGTCATTGTTCATATTTGTACGGTACCTTACAGTCAGCTCTGCCTTCTGTCACGTTTGATAAGGAAACAGTCCGCTCACGGTATTGAAATTTCAACTGCGAGCCTCTGCAGAGAGTAATCACACATTTGTAGGGCATTTTCCGTTCTTGCTATCTGGTGCTGTTATTGAACTTTTCAACTAGTTGCCCGTGCTTTTTGCAGCATGATCATACTTTTTATTTCTTTCACAGCGCGCTTTCTGTTAGCTGTTGCTCACAGAAATCTCCAGTGCCCAGGTACAAAGTAAGGCTGCGCAGTCCCAGACCCAAGGACCTCTTTTCTTACCCACCCCACATCTGAAACAGGGAGCTCCTGTGCTATGCGCAGCCTTCCGGTACCGTCTTCTTCAGTTCCCTGACCCTACAAGTATCCTGTTTACATCTGGTACTCTTGTTTGTATGAACCAGGGCCAAAACAACTCACCACAGGCTGGATACATGCATTTGTAGGTGAAAAGCTCTATGAGTTGGTTCTCAAGTTTGAATTCTTAATCAAACAATGCATAGAAAGAAGGAAGATAATGGGTGTATCGTTTGCCTAGAAAAAGTAGGATGTCTATAAATAAAAAAGATGGGTAAGAAACAACCAGAAATTACCAGAATGTTGATGCAGCTCAATTTCAGTCTCCAAAACTACAAGCAAGAAAATGAACTACATCTCAATGACTAGTAACAGAAACTGGGGCATTGGCTACAATGAGCTTGAAGCTGCTCTACTGAAATGATTCCATCAGATGTGAGCAAACAGCTGGAAGAGGAAAACGGCTGGTATAAAGACCCTGGGCTAAATTGCTCACCAAAGTAACAGAAACTGCAGAAAAATGTCAAAACCTTTCAAGTTTCAGGGAAAAAAGACAGCTGCTGCTCATGCTGGTGCAAAGGAAAAGGTGGCTGCCAAAAGAAATGAAATGTTATGAGCCATGAAATGTCCACTGCACCAACAGAAGAGATCCTCCCTTCTCAGCGGCTCTCACCAGGACTTTTGCCACTTCTGGGAGCTGGGAGAACGGAGGAAAACCAGTGGCTGGAGGTTTCACCGAGCTGGTCCTGAACGTCCATGCAGGAGGGAGCCTCCGCTGATGACAAGGCTGCTCCAAGCAAGCCCCTGCTGGTCCTGTTGTGGCAGCGGGGATGCACTGGGGACTCCTGTGACCTGCCCTGGGACTCTGCCAGGGCAGTGGATGGTGGGGAAGGAGAGGAAGGCTTGATCAGCCCATGGCAGGGTTTGCCAGAAGCCGGCACGGCAGCCCCAAGGCTTTTGTTTTCCTGTATTTGATGTGTTATTGTAATGCTGTCAATATTTGAGCTAGTTTTTGATGCAGAACAAGTCCATCTGCTCTCTGCTAATGGAAATATTTCATTTATCGTCATGCTTTTTCCAGTTTTCAGACGTAGGCTGCCGAGAGAGCTCAGAGGTAATCCCGTGCATCTTGTGAGTGGGATAGAGCAAACAGAAAGGCCACGGCACTGCCAGCTCACCCACTCATCCCGTCACAAATCCGTGCTTTCCTGATAAAGTGCTTTACAAACGAATATTGTACACAGAAAAGATTAAGCTTTTGAAATGAAGGAAGCAGCTGGGTCACAGCTTGGTGTGCAGTGGGTGAACAGTGACTGGAAAAAACCCCTGCTAAATATCAAATAGAAAGGGAACTTTACAGCATATTGTAGGAGACACTTGGTTATGTTAAATCTTGTACAGTGGACCACCCTCACTCTATTCACACACACGCACAAGTAAATTAGACAATACTTAATTTCCTATATCTCCCATGGAAGAGTAAGAGGCTGGGTCAACTCAGCCAGAAGAAATGTGATTCCAGAGAGTCCCCACAGTTCCAGTTCAAAGCTCTGATCAATAAGGTATTCCTGTGCCTTAGAATAAAGACTTGTAATATGTACTTGCCACCTGATTCTCTTTGTAATATAACCAGGGGGTATGTCTCAACAAGTGATAATTGGAAAACAACCACATGTGAGAAATCACCTTCCTTCGGAAAGGGGACAGCCAAAAATAGACCTGCGCAGATCACAGCCCAGGGCGCTCCAGGATCTTTCCACATGAATGAAAGCGAGTGGAAATGAAATAGGAAAATCAGAGCTGATGACAGCCTGCCTGCCTGCTGGATGTGACCTGCAAATGGATTTTAAAACATCTCCGACTACTATCACAATTCAGGCTGCAGATCCTCATTACCTGTACACAGAGGGACATTTTAGAGGGAAAGGGGTGGCTTTTTTCCTCGCTGTGCCTCTCGGTAGGTATGAGGTATCCCCAGACTCCTTGGCTTGATCTGCGGTGTCTGCTCTGCATCCTTCTGCGCCAAGCACTCCCATTTCAAGTTCAGCAAACCATTTTAGGAATAATGAAACTGCCATTTCCATCAGACGCGAATGCTGTGCCAGCCCTGGCTTCACGCTCGTGAGCAGAATCCAGCATGGGTGGTGGGTCAGACGAGGAGGCTCCAGCTCCCTTGCCAGCTAAAGCAAGAAGATAGCACATAAATTAACTGACCAAATTGGCTAATGGACTCATAATGATAGCGTTTGAATGTTAATTGTGTTCTCTCAGCATAAGGAATATCCACCGGTTCCCTTAATCCCGACAAATCAGCTCTTCGGTTTCTGACAGTGTCATTTATTAGCCTTGTTTTAAACCACCAGGTTTAAAAATAGGCTTTGAAGGGGGAGCACTGGATCCTGCCTGGGAATGGGTGACAGGGTGAGATTATTAAAGCTCCTCTGGCACAAGGAGGAATAAGGAGAGAATGAGGGGGCAGCTGACGCTGTCCCAGTGCAGTCCCCTGGGGTGAGGGTGGCACTCGGTCACAGAGGGTCACATCTGCCCGCATCCTCTTCCCATGGGGTGATGACGACCAGCGTTCCACAACACCATTTCTGTTCGTTACAGCACCTGGTGGCAAGCAAGAGAGAGCACTGACACAGCACCGGCTCCTGTGGGACGTGATCACCAAGGCTGTGGGGTGTTCCCTGGGCAGCCCAGATCCATGGTCCCAAAATCCAGGACCGAAACTCTGACTTCACTGAAACCCATTGGGAAATTTCCACTCGCTTCGACAGCACTGGCAGTTCAGCCCATTTTTGCTTCATGTGACAAGAAGCCACGCTTTCCCCCAAGGACTGGTTTTTCTCCATGTAGCAAAGTTTTTACTAGTATGGGATAGACTTCCACCTGCCTTTTGGCCTGGAGCAGGTGAGATTCCATATCTGGGTGAAGAAAATGAAACATTTATCCTGTAATTTGAATTTAATAAATGAAAAGAAAAAGACATAGAGGAAGACAGAGCCCCAGCTGAGGCTGCTAGGGCACTTGAAATGAGGAAGTCCCAAGGAGATGGAGCATTAGAAGGACAATAGGTCAAAGCTGAACAATGAATTTGTCACCAGGCTCTGTTATTTTTGACATAGTTGTGTCATCCGTCACAGGGATGTTTCCTTTAAATGAGTGAAGTATACGGCAAGCTGCCCTTACAGTTATGGCACATACAGAAGTGAAATACCTTGTCATAATTTTTGCCAGAAATTTCCTAGTACGCTAAGAACACAAGGAGATATTTTTTTTCTGATTCCATTTACTGTAGGAACATCCTTTTCCCCGTGTTTTATAATAACCCTGCTCCGAAGGTGGGACATCAGTTGGATTCACTGTGCTTCATTTATCAAGTTTGCAAAGATACACAGAAGACATTCCCCGAGGGATGAGAAGTTCTGATACTTAGAGAAATAAAATTTAGTATCTACTTTGCTGGTGTAATGGAAAATTTTATTACTTTCAGAAATATATTTCAAGTTGGGAGACAAAGGTTTTAGGCAGATCATTTGGAGAAAATTGTGTTTTATTGAAAATGGATATAGAAGTGGATTAAGTCTCTTCCCATACATTAATGCAACATATTTTAGTTTGCTTCAAGAAGTCTGACCAGCTTGGGAAAAATGCAAGCTTGTCAAGTTTATCGGGGGACATCCTACAGATAAGCCCAGTGCTTACATGAAAGCATCCTGAGCACTGGGAAGTGTCTGTAAAACCAGACAAAAGAAAACAAAGCTGGACGATTAGAAAATTCATTGCAATTAAAAAAATACATATAACAAACACCTGGGCAAAAATCTCAAAAGCTGTAAAGTGATGTAGCAGCGGTAACTTCAGCAGAGAAACTGGAACTGGTGCTTTGGAGACATAAGCACAGTTTTGTCTTCTGCTCTTCTGGCAGTGCCTAGATAATCAGCTAAAATTTTATACCACTGCCTGAAAATTAGATAATGTCTCAGAGAAGAACGCCATCCTCTGGTGTTACCGCTCTTCTTACTTGCCAGTAGACTTGCAAAGTGTAGAGGGCAGGACATGACCAGTGAACTTCAGCTGTGGTGAGTCTCTTTCTTAGATGGGACTCTCATCCCCACGAGAGTCTGAGACACCCATCTCAGTGCCACAAAGGGATGCAGAGGTAGGTCCAGCGCAACCCTGTGATGGGCAGCAATTGACACCACTGCTAAGGAGGCCGGCTGTCCTGGGTGCTGCTCCGGGATGGCGACAAAGTGCATCAGACCTGCCTGAGCCTCCAGTAACAAACAGGTTGAGAAATGACAGCCTCCAGAAAAAGAAAATGGTCTGTTTCTGAAGGATATCAGGGAGAGAAGCTGTTATTAAACTGGTGGCCTAAAAAGAAGTAGTCCTTGACTACAGGAAAACTGTTGTTCCTCCCTAAAATTCTTCTGAACAAATCTGTTCTGCCACACGTTCCTAATGCTCACCAATACAAACTCCTCTGCACAATTGCCCCCCAATCCTAGTGTACATCAACACCATTGTCCTTGTCTCCATCCTTCAGGACAGTCAGCATCTTCCCATACTTCATACAGGCACGGTGCATGAATGGCTCCCTGCCCAGGAGGTTTCCCGACAGAGCTGTATTGGAGTGAGCTGTCTTCCGTCCTGCTGTTTCTCTTAGAACCAAAAGCACCAGGTTCTTCCACATGTCCCTACATTCCAGCCAACCGACAGCGTTTTGTACCAGGGAACAGGCCGTGCATGGACCTCAATTAGCAGTCAACCCCCGTGTACACTTTCAACTTGATGGACAATCTGAAAAACTGGACTGCCACTTGAACACTGCTTCCATTGCATCCCCAAGAGAAAACCAGAAACAAAGTGATTCATACGGGGGAAAATAGGAGGGAACTCTTTTATGCTACGGGAGCTGGGTTTGTGATGCTTTGCTAAACTAAGTGTTGCTGTTGATAGCAGATCTGTGCCAGAAATACCTCGGAATGGGAATTTATGGGAGTGAAGGGACAGCAATTGCCAGAAAGGGTGGTAAAAATAGTCCTCCAAGGTCTTTCTTGTAAAGAACATTCCCTGCTGAGCTGTTTCCTCGCTGGATAATGTCAGTTGGGATTTTATATTCTGTCCAGGATATTTAGCTCCTATGGGTTGTTTTTACCAGTTGAGTAGTTTGGGTAATTTCCTTTGTGACCTGTGATTATCTCCAGGGTGGCTTGCTTGTCCTTTCCTGGGAGACTTGTGCTCCAGAGATGATGTTATAGAATCATCATAGAATCATAGAATGGCTTGGGTTGGAAGGGACCTTAAAGATCATCTCGTTCCAACCCCCTGCCATGGGCAGGGACACCTCCCACTAGACCAGGCTGCTCCAAGCCCCATCCAGCCTGGCCTTGAGCACTTCCAGGGGGGGAAGTGCTAGTTCTAGCTACCTTGAGCCTCCTAAAACTTCCTGAAACCTCCCCTTGCTCAGGAGCAGTCCTTCCCCGTCTCACCTGGCTGTAAACACCACCCTAAGAATTGCAGCTCCTTGAATAAGAAGCTGGTGGCTATAATCACCTGTAGCTGCCACCACTTTCTGAGTGCGTGGATGACATTGGCCTCTGGGATTTCAAGTGAAGGCTCCAAAAAGGCTAATTAACCTAAATCCAAATTAAGAAGGAAGTGGAAATTCCTTTCAAAGTTTTGCCACATATCTAAATTAGTGGGAGCATTGTTAAGATGTGGTCTGGTTCTAACTGGCAGGGTGAAGTGACCCAAGAAGCCTCTTCTGCCTAGAAGACCTTTCAGATTTCAACATAGAAGAGGAAGGGAATAGAAAGACTCTCAAAATCTGTTTTCTATACAACTAAACTTCTCCATGGCAAAGAAAGCATATGGTATGAATGCAGAAACTCATTAGTGCAGACCTTTGGGAGACACCATGATTAAGCAAAACAGAGCCAGATGAACATTTGAGAGAAACAACAAATTGCCAATGCTGGAGAAAAATAACTGAGCGCCAAGTGACTACACTTGCAGATTCATGAAAAGAATATTCAGGAATGTGATTTCTGAGAAAGACTTTTTCTGAGAAAGGTTTCTGGCTCTGTGAGACCAATCCAAGCACAGAGGGAGTAGGTTAGCTCCGTCCTCAGTGGCGGTACAGACAGATATTTAGGTTGGTAGCAGATAGCTGATGACATTTTTCTGTGGACTGTTTCCACCTCATAGTACTTTAAGTATTTCAAGAATTTAAGATCCTTCCCTGGATTGCTTAGATTCTTGGTCCTTCTTTTACGATGAGGTCCTCTAAAATTAAAATATCAGCGCAGAAATGCTATGAAGACGTTTTCTTCCCCTTTCAGAAGGAAATAAGGAGTCACGATGGAAGATAGATAAATGTGACCTCACACACATCCTTCAGTCAGCAGGAAATTAACTCCTTTAAATCTTCTTTTCTTGGCATTTTGCCCACTGTTCCACAGCTTTCATCAAGAATTCATTGTGCTTCTAAACCCTAAGCCTGAAAAAGAAGATCTAATTTAGCTGATTGGAGGAAAAAATATGGAGAAACTCCAGTTTGTAAGGGATTATTTTAAATGCCAGCAACTTCTACTACATCAAACTGGGATAGAATCATAGAATCATAGTATTATTTCGGTTGGAAGGGACCTTTCAGGTCATCGAGTCCAACAATCAACCTAACACTGACAAAAACCATCACTAAACCATATCTCTAAGCACTATGTCTACCCGTCTTTTGAATAACTCCAGGGATGGTGCTTCAGCTACTTCCCTGGGCAGCCTGTTCCAATACTTGATAACCCTTTCAGTGTAAAAAATTTTCCTAATATCCAGCCACTCTTCCCCAGGCCTGTAGTGCTGCATGGGGTTGTTGTGACCCAGGTGCAGGACGCGGCACTTGGCCTTGTTGAACCTCATACCATTGGCCTCGGCCCATCGATCCAGCCTGTCCAGGTCCCTCTGTAGAGCCTTCCTACCCTCAAGCAGATCAACACTCCCACCTGGTTTGGTGTCGTCTGCAAACTTACTGAGGGTGCACTCGATCCCCTCGTCCAGGTTGTTGATAAAGATACTAAACAGAAACAGCTAGAAAAAAAATCTAGCAGCTGGTTATAGGAGGATGTGCTTTAAACACGTGCAGACTATGCATTGTAGTGATGACTTGTCAACTGATGAGCCAATTAGTTCTGCAATCAAACTTCACAAACTTCACTGTACCTTTTGGTTGAGCTGGATTTCTCTGTCCTGTGTTTGGAACAGAATTCTTTTGGGCAGAATTAGAAGCTGAGATTTTCCAATAATGTACAGTTTTTGTAGCAGGCTATTCCAATGACCTTAAAACATTATTTTTTTGCTTTAAATGTCAGTCACAAATTTACTGTAACGTTTTAAGTTACCTTTTTGGATTTAAAACCTGGTGCTAACTTGGTAGCTCTCCATTGGAGTAGGTGGAAGAATCATGAATGAGTATTCTTCACTCACATCTGTGTGATGTACGGGTGAAACCGGCTTGATTTCTGCTTGAAAGTTGCATTGTTTTCACATCCCTACTATAAAGCAGAAAGACATCTTTTTTTGTCCCTTGCCCTAGCTATGAATCCCACGTACTGCATTGACACGTATCCAGGTGTTCTGCAACCCAGCTCCTCTTACTGTAAGGAAGAAAGTGTTAGGTTCAAAACATTGCTGTTGTTCAGTCGTTAACTAAAACCACACACATTAATACAAAAATAGAAGCGCCACCTTAGGAGGTAGGAGCATGTAACCACCAAAATCTGAAGAGTAAAGAGTAGTCTCTATCTTTCCTTCCAGTATGGTAAGCATGTTTTGGTTGTGTTTTTCTACCGAGGATGCCTGATGTGCATGTGACGTAAAGGTGTGCTTTGCTCTCCGACGCAGAATGAGCTCACGTAGCCCCGTTTGCAGAAATCTGGTCCTTTGACAGAAAAAGTCTTAGCCCTAAAATTAGGCGGAAAACTCTGTTACAGCTGAAAAGCTGAGCACGGAAGTGGAGAGGGGTTTTGCAGAAGGGCCGCAGAGACAGCATGTTCATGTTTGTGCCCGTGAACGTTTTGAGCAGGCGGGTAACTTTGTCATATCCTCAGCCCGGCAGCCGAACTGCAGGCCCTGGCTCTCATCCTGCCGAATCCACCTCCACAGCTGGCAGAGCTTATGTCTCCACCCCATTTGCGATGAAAACCCACGGTTCTATCCCTTTCACTCCAGCCTCGGGGCTTCAGAGCCCTGTGGCTCCACTGTACGTATGCCCAGCACGTCTGGCTGGGTTTGGTACCAGCTGGATCTCCCTCGGGGAGGGACTGATCTGCACGTCACACTGAGCCAGAAGGGCCCTTTCCTATCAGAAATGGCATTACCGAGCCGTAAGAACAAAGTCTGCCATAAATGCAAAATAATTTTAGGTAAGGAGACATTCAAGGCCAGGCTTGATGAGGCTCTGAGCAACCGGATCTAGTTGAAGATGTCCCTGCTTACTGCAGGGGGGTTGGACTAGATGACCTCTAAAGGCCCCTTCCAACCCAAACTATTCTATGATTCTAAGGTTATCTGCGTACCTATCTAGCTAGACATAACACTGCCCTCTGGGGCAGGCTCAGCCTCATCCTCCTCCTCCCCGGCTCTGTGTGTTGGGGGCAACCTGCATCTGCCCCTCCCAGGGAACAGGGAACTCCCAGATCAGGACGGGGAGCTCGAAAACTTCCCCCGCAGCCACCCGCACCAGAGACTGAGCCGCTCGCTCCCTTGTGTCTCATCAAAAGCAGCTCGTCGGAAATCAGTAAAACCCATTGAACATCTGCAGCGCTCCGATGGTTGCGTCGCCCCTGCCAAGGGGACAGCACAGGCGAGACAGGGGGTGACGGGGGCTTTGCTGCTGACATGAAGGATGGCTTAAGTATTCCTGGTACATTCCTCCCACATGTGGCAGGTCTGCTCTCCTTGCGCTTGGTTTTCAACCTTTTTGAGTACCCGGGCTATCTGCTCAGCTCGGAACAGAGCCTCCCTGTAATTCCACAGGCTTGGTGGCAAAGGCGACAGAGATCCCAGCCCCAATTCACACCGCAGGGAGCCTGCCACAATTAACGAACTGGAACTACTTCTGACAGATGCGAAGATGAAACTTAGCACTGGAAGCACCCGGTGTCTTCCGCACTTATTTCAGTCTTGAGAAATGATCAAGGAAAACCTGCAGCTTGTGTTGCTAAGCGCCTGCCACCATAACAAACCTTTTCATGGCTTTTCTGGCTCATTGCTGCCTCCCTCAGCATCATCAAGACTAGCTACAAGTTTGTATTGATGTAATTAGCAAACACAAAATGGTACGTTTAGTTTATTTTCAGGGTCTCTCATCGGTTATTTGACCAATCAGAGAAACATTCTCGACTTAAGCATCAAATTTGGCTTTTGAATCCAAATGCTAAGCTGCTTCTCTTATTTTTTCTCACAACATTGACTGTGGTTTCTTATTCCTTAAACATCAGCATTTCTTTTGTTTTGGAGATTAGTCCCGTAGTCAAGGAATATGAGAAGCAGTTTAATTTGCACAAAAACAAATTTAGCTGAGCTTTTCTGCAAAAATGCTCAGCGGTGGAACAGTTTATGGTATCCCGACAAAATGCACCGCGATGTGTGGTACACGCTGCCTGTGAAGCGCATGTTGACACCAATTCTGGCTTGCTCTCAAGTAACACGAGGACTAGATATATTAACTTTCACAAAATGAGCAGAAAGCTTGTGCAGACACATCCGCTGGCACGGGCTGGACTTGAGCTCTGTCACAGAAATACCCCATTTGAAGTAGAACATTCAACTTCTGCCTTTGGAAAAGAGGAATTTTAACACTGGTGCGCAAGCTGAGGATAAGCGTGCCAATGCACCAGTTTTAGCCAATGCTGAGCTCAAACGGCATTATCGTCAATAATTTTCTTCGACTGATTTAACACACATGCAAAAGTTGGCGCAGCCATCCGAAAAAGCAATCCTCACCCCTTCCCTTCTCTGTTCTCCTGCCTGGTGCTTCTTGTGTTGTGCTGGCACAGGTTTCTGTCTGGCTGCCCAGTGCGCGGGATACAGGAATCGATCCAGCTGGAGCGAAAAAACCCACGTTTCTTTTGGTGGGTTTTGCCATGAATCAGTTCTCACCATCCTCCAACCTAGAGAACTTAATTGTACAAATAATTACCAGCACTACCTGGGCACTGCAAGGCAGGGAAGGGGGAAGTATTCTAAGAGAGCGACAGCAGAGTCTGCGCATGGAGAACGCTACTGGCTTCAAATCCCCATCTGCTCTAGAAGGATGCTAAGCGTCGGGAGTAAATCTGTGTTTCTCATCACATGTATTCTTGATCAATGTCAGAGGACACCTATAAACATCCATGATGAAAGGTCAAGCACGCAGTCCTCCGTTATTTAGTGTTAGTTTCAGGCTATGTTATAATGTTTGATGTTTTTATTGAAAACAAAAGTTGGGCAAGCAAGGAGGATGGGAGAACATGTAGAGACTGAGCTCATGACACCCAAACTACTTGTAGCCTTCCTGGCTGCTGGGGAAGAGCTGGGGCCAAGTGAAATGGGAGGGTGTGTTCTCCCAGAAAGTTTCTGGCACTTTATTCTACTTCTAACACAACATTAACATTAGCGTCTGGCTAATATGAATATTTTCTCCTAGCTGAGTTGTGGGATTTTTTTTTTTTGGACTCCGCATGAAAATGTTTTGAAATAAAACAAATGTAGAAATGGCTCCTGTGAGAATAATGAAGGAAAATCTTCCCTTTTTCTACCTCCTCCTCTTGTCTCTCCCATGGCTTTATCAGATGTGCAGAGAGACTTGTCCTTTCTTCAGTCTGTGTTAGGACAATCCATTTCCCGCTCCTTTAGCTTTCCTATATATTCACAGTATATAGCCTAGCCCATCTCTGTAGGTCCAACAAAAGAAAAATCTTTGAAAAAGCACAAGCAGGAACACGATAACCACTTGAGGAAATATGTTCCACGAGAGCTTTGGAAACAGAAAAACTTATCAGAACCCCACTCCTCCCCCAAAAGGTCATCTGTTACATACCACCACACAGACACACGCGTGGCAGTGGGATGACAACAGGGAGCGGAGAATAACCCTTCCTTTATTTGCAGGTGGAAAGCCCAAAGCAGAAAAGGCAATCTAGTGCCTACAAAAGATGGGCCCACCTCCACATCCTTAACACCACCTACCTGACCCTCCAACAAAGCCCCTGATTAAAAGTTGCACACGACAGCTGCCAGCTGGGTTGGTTTAAAATCTTTTAAGTGCGAGTTGCAGTGATAACTAAAAGTATTGGCTGAAGGTAAGTTAGACCCTGCCTTAGAAAACGTCTTGTGAGTTATGAAGAGTCCTCTACTCATACCCTTCCCAGAAGCAGAGCACTAACCTACAGACGTAGGTAACGTTACCTGCCTGACTTCCTCCCTTCTGCCCCAGCTGGCATGAGAACAGAGCTCTCTCAGGGGAGAACCGGAGCAGTGCGTCTTCAAGGTGGTCAGACATGCAGGGCAGGAATTCATTCAGCAACTGAATCTTCTTGCAGGAATACTTCCTTAGATTCATGAACTGTTTTCCTTTTCACCCACCAAAAAGGAGTAATTTGGGAAGCAGGGCATGCCCAGTAGTTACTGATGTAAATACTTCAGATTTGCAGACAGGACAAGCCTGCTGCCAACAGGGACAACAGAGCACCGAGATATATTCACGGCAGTTCCTTCCCCTCACTGGTGCAGCGTAACGCTGTAGCCAAACGCACTGGAGACATTCCGGCCTGCAGGGTAGAGCAGCAAGGAATACATTTTACAGGAATGTGACCCATCGCATCTAGATCTCTCACAAGAAGATTGGTTTCTGAAAAGTTGATGGTGTTACTCGCTAAACTGCTAGGAAAGTGGCTTCTTATCTAGTAAAAGCTAGATGCTTTTGGTTAATTCCTTTAAAACAGTTTAGACATTTATTTGAAGAGGAACAATAATAAAATGCAGATGGTGTACTTTTTTTTTTTTTAAGTACTCCAATACCTTTGTAAAGAACAGCAGTCACAGGGTAAACAGAATAAATGCTGTGCAACAGCCTTTCTGCATCTCATCATCTGTCTGCACAGTAACACAGGAGGGAAACACACTTCTTGTAGGTACAGGAGAAATAGAGCGCACAAATGGTTTGTCTATCAGCATTCCTTGGACCTTATTCAACAGCTGATCAGCTTATTACTGCGAAGCCTGCTTTCCAAGAAACCCAAGTCTATCAGTGCTACTTGCAGGCCACATTACAAACTCCTGTATGTTATAAACAAATCCTGTGCGTTATAAAGCAGAGCTTGCATTCATTGCCTCAGGTTATATTTAACATCATCACAGTATACATTTGTGCAAAATCTTGTCACGCGTGCTGATCACAGTGCTGTAACAGAGCAAAACTGATGACAGAAGCGTCCTAGATTATTGATATAAGAAAAAGGCAGAAAACCTCTTTCATTCTAGTGCAAGTACCTGAGTTCCTATACTTCTCTCCCTTACAGAGCTTTAACCAAAGGAATTAAAAATCAAGTCCTCATTTTCCAGTGCAGATGCGTTGTACACATATGCAGACACTCAAGCCAGCTCAACCCCGACCACCCTGCGTGCCACAAGGCTCACAGCACAAGCAGAACCAGCCCAACTGCTTCCACAGGTAGCTCAGAGCAGTACAGTCACTCTTGTGTGGACCCCAGGCACTGTATTGGATCCAGGCTGTTCTTCAACTTCCAGAGACAGCCCGTGTCAACCCTGGGCTCCACACAAGCTCTGCAGGTAACCCGAGTGACTCCACGGGGGATGCGCTACTTCTACAGGCTTGGATCCAAGCATCTGGATCTACCAGGAGCACATAAGTTCAGAAGCACTGACATACCCACATGCAGAGGCGATTCCAGAAGCAAGGGAACAGCAGAGCTACAAGAACTCAAGCTGGGTAGGTTCTGGCATTCGGAAGGGACTGGCATGGAGATGAATCACATTTTATAGACAGTCTCCCCTAGTTTTCCACACAGACATTCTTAGCATAGAATGCCTGAACAAAACCACAGTACGGCCAGCAAAACAATTCTTCCTTCCTAAAGGCAAGAAAGCTACTACATATTCAAGCTTTAAATCTCTCTCAGAGCTAAATCATTACGCTTCCACTCCTAACACCAAAACAAGCCACCTGTAAATGCTAGGTCCCTACTACAGAAACAAAAGGTGTTCAAACAAGATACCGAGCTAAAACATAACAGCTTATGACACAACTTTTATTAGAAAAGTTATACATAACAGCATCAACTATTTTCAAGAATATTAACCTTGAAAAGCAACAAAAACAGACTAAAAATGTGTAACAAGAAACTAATGACCTTTTCTATAATTAAACATTCAAGTTATCTACAATGTCTCTTTTTACAAAGGGGGAGAATCATGGTTTTACAGGCACATCATGTTGAAAATAAAGCTGCAGTAACTTTATACAATTAATTTTTTTGAGGATTATTAAAACATGGTCAGATTTTTTTTTTTAAAACATTCACATAATTTTACAGTTGAGTATACACTGAAATTTCAGAGTCCCAAAATTATTTCACAAAAGTGCCGACATTAAAACCAGAACCTTCCGTGTGAATAATTTTGCCCTAAAAAAAAGTTAAGACAGGTTTCCATAATCAACATATTCACATAATTCCTGGTGCTACCTGGTCTAACAGTAAAGCTTCATTCTTTACAAGTAAAATCAAATGGGACTTCTTTTGCAAAACTGATAAAATGTTTTGAACACAGGAGTGTGCATTATTGGAAAAAATCAATACTAAAACCATAAATATATCCAAAGAGCCATTAATACACTACACAATTAAGTGGAACTGTGCCTGTTTGTACTGTATATTCGAGCTTGTTGCCCTTTCGGTACAGGTGGTATCTGAATTCAGCATCTTTACAGAGGCAATCTGTTCAGCTTCTCTTATTCTTATCTTCATATGCCTGCTTAATAAAAATCAGATAATTTACAATCTAGAAGTCTGTTTTAAAAAGTCTGGAGTTTATATACAGCTCTAACAAACCTAAAGCATTTTGATATCTTAAAAGGCTTAAATGAAGTGAATAGAGTTTTCATTTGACGCTTATTAACAGTAATTAGCCATTATCAGTAGTGGACCGTAATGAGGTGATAAGTGAAAAGGAATGTTTCGTCTAAAATGCTTAACACGTGTTCTGTCTTTCCATGTATGTAATAGTATCACATAGAGGAAGCGCTTTCCACAGACACTCGTTTCCCCTTAGCATCAAGGGCTACAAAAATCCGACTGCAAAAATGCAGTGACAAAGCAAGCTGACATATCAGGCACTACCTTTCATATTGGCAGCTGTAAGAGATCGACAGTATGCACAACGATCTAGGGAAGGGGGGAAAAAAACCCACTACTATGAGAAGCAGACCGAACATTTTAGACGAGTTTGGCAAAGTTTTTAATCAGACAATAGGTTGGCCATTCAGGTTTACTTGTATAGGTTAAAAATATCACTATTGAGTCAACTAGGCAAATTATTGTAAGACATTGTCATCGATACTCAACATTACATGCACCAATATTGCACACATCTGCTCTGAGCTGTTAAAACAATCTTCATCTGGGTCCTTGAGCTGTCTGGTTTCTGCAGTTGGAACTCAAGCCACCCACCCCAGCAGTTTCACTAAAAATTTAAGTGGTAAATTTAAAATACAAAAACCAAAATAACCCAAAAAGAAAACCAAGGACTTTATACAGACAATAAAATCTAAATTTTCTGCAATGGTCTTGTGGGCCCTACAGATGGGGCAATACACGTATGCACTAGTGAAACGAACACTAGCTCTGCTGTATCTAACCATTCAAATAATATGAAATCTGGGACCAGGTGTCGCAATGATGTCACTGTAAGGCTCCTCCTGTGTCAGCTCTATGGCTTGCTGTTTTTTAAGTACCAGGAAACTGTAGAATTTTGCAGCTGCTTGTTTTCTATTCGTATTTCTGCATAGCTCAAGCAAACTGATAGATTCCGCTCCAGTCTTAGCGAGAGCTCTCTGAAAAATACAAACATTGATACCACAAATTAAATGGAGAACTACATACAAACAAGGAAGTCCCTCGGCAAGATTCTGTTTGTTGGCACCCCCAGGACACTGTGAGGGATTGGGAAGGACTCGGCATTGGATGGGGACATTACAACACGTACATAAAAAATTTTATATGGATCTTATTTAAATGAAACCAAGACGGCTTCCCAGAGATGTGTGAAAAATCAAGCTTGAATCTGTGTGACTTACAGTCACATATTCCAGAAACACTGTAACATACCATAAGACTTTCTTTCTGCACCAGCAGCTAGCCAGTCTCTTTTGACTACAGGTCAAATATTTTTAAACAGGAACAAAAAATCCTGCTTTACTTCTCAAAATAAAAATAACCTCAAAAATAATAATGATCTATTGTTTAAAACAAAATTTCAAGAGCTTAGGTTCTTTAAAAGATGCATAATTTTCCCAGGGAAAAAGCCTGTTTATTTCTAAAACTCTTCTGTTTGTCTGAAACTAAGTACCCAGAGCCACTTATATTTTTTTGAAATCTTGGCCAGAATATAAAAAAAGATTCAGGAAAATACATCTGTTTGTTGGCTAGAACAACAACTGACGTCTTCAATTTAAAACAGAACCGTCTGCTCTGGAATATCTACTAGATGAAGAGATATTAGGCTGGCCAAACCAAATTACTTTATATTAAACAGATCTTAACTTTGAATCTCATTACAGACTTAATGTTTCAGCCATCCAATGTGATGCTTTGCTGGGAACATGGAAGAAAGAATTGAGGGGGAAAAAAAAGGTAGATATGGCCCAAAGAGAATTCTGAAGCTCTATTCATCAGAAACTGTGATGAAACATTAAGAGAGAAAAAACATTACTGTCTAAACATCTGTACACTTCAAAAATTATTTTTAAGCAAGTTGTGCTAGTTTGGGCTGGGACAGAGTTAATTTCCTTCGCAGTAGCTCATACAGTGCTATGTTTTGGATGTGATCAAATGTTTTCATTTTGGAGCAAGGAGGCTGGAGGTACGCAAGAAGCTGGGAGGGGACACAGCCGGGACAGATGACCCCAACTGACCAAAGGGATATCCCATACCCCATATGACATTCTCAGCAATAAAAACCAGGGGAAAGAAAAAGGGGGTGGGGGGGGTGGGGGGAGTGGTGGGTGTGTACATTTGGGGTTATAGCATTTGTCTTCCCAAGTAACCATTATGTGCAACAATTCCCTACTTTCCTGGAAATGGCTAAATGTCTTTCTGCCAATGGGAAGTAGTGAATGAATTTTTGTTGCTTTGCTTGTGCACGCAGCTTTTGCTTTACCTACTAAACAGTTTTTACCTCAACCCACGTGTTTTCTTGCTTTTACCCTTCCGACTCTCCTCTTCATCCTACCAGTAGGTACTGAGTGAGCAGCTGTGTGGGACTGCACTAATTACTAGGGTTAAACCACAACAACAGTTTAAAACAATCTTACTTAAACTAGTGGAATTCTTGCAGGTGTGCAGAAGAACGAACTCAGATCACATTAGTACGCAATGCAATCTGAATTAAAGTTAAGTGTATTTAAGTGCCATAAAGGCTCTTTAGGAGTTTAAAATTAAGGTTTCATTCTTTAGAGATGTAAGCAGGTAACTCTTATGATATAACTCATAATATTTTCCAGAAACGTAAAGCTTTTGCTTGATTATATCATTTTCGAGAAACATAATACAAAATACTACTAAAATTTCAGTTCACTGAAAACTCGATAGCATCCCCCGCTTCCTCCCAAAACCACTACATTGGAAGTTCAAAGATTCAATAATGACAGTGAGCTTTTATCAGTAGAGATGGAGCCTATCAATTTCACAAAAAAGTGATGACTTCGGAGAACAAAAACAGCTTAGAGAGATGGAACTGACACACTTCAGTGACAGCCGAGTCTCAGGAGCTGCTAAAAACGTTTAAGGGAACGAAGGGGTAGGAAAGGCAAACCAGACTGAAAGGTAAAGGCAGTCCAAGAATATATGAAGTACATGTAGAGAGACCTAGATGAAAACAGACAGCGGTTTGCACTTAAGTTCAAGTGTATTCTAGGGGTGTTCAATTATCTTCTAAGAAAAAAAGCTCTTGAGCTCTAGCAAGCAATAACCCATCCTACAAAGGTTATCTGGCTGTGCAGACTGAAGCCACATGCTGAAAGTAATGCTTGCACCTCAGCCAAGGTCAGGTTCCCACAGTTGTTGTGTATTCAGCTTATCATAGCTTGGAAGTTTTCGAACTAGCCTAGCTGGGAGCAAACATCCCGTAAAATGGTTTTATCCCTAGACCTTGACTAGGCTTGCCTAGGGTCAGGTAGCACAAAATCAAAGATGCTAAGGTTTCATTAAAAAAAAAAAAAAGAGTCATACCCAATTATTTTAAAAATTTTGATTTCTGGGAGTCTTACTTGCATACCAAATGTGAGCATGAAGGTTGAAAAACAGTTAAATGAAAAATTTAACTTCAAATGTTCTTTTGAGTAAAGTGTCAATTATATTATGATTTAATCAATTACAAGCATTTTTTCCCTTTAAGGCAGAACTGGCATTTTAAGTCTGTAACATCTACTGCAAGGAAAGCTTTTAACTCAGGTCAAAAGTGTCAGTAGGCACACTCAAAAGCAACTTTAAGAGAAAGCAAATTATCATGTGTACCTGAAGTCCATGAAGCATCTGTTGAGTCCTCTTGTTCCATCTCCTTTCTTCTTGATCCTGATCACCCCCTGTGCCATCTTCTTCCTGCAAGCAGCCAAAATTCACACATTTACAAAACAATAATCTTTCGTCCACTGAGTTACGGAATAAAAGAGGTATTTCTAGATATCACTGCAGCAGCTTCTTTTCATCAAGCCAGAAGGTTTAGACAACTTGAGTCACAGGATACATCTAGGAGAGGCAGGTAGTGGGACGGAAGAAGACACACACGTAAGCTGATGTAGCACAGTAAGGTTGCCTGCCACTATGATTATACCTCAAAACGTTATGCTGACAATTAGTAAACAAAAGAGTTCAGTCATGACAGCTGAATGAGAAGAGACACTTCAATCTAATCTAGGAATGCTAGCACTGAACATGGTATCAACAATGCTTTTATTTTGCAAACATTAATAAACACAGACATGTTCTCATTTCACTGTGGAAACAGAACCATTGAAAAGGAAAATAGGTTGTTGCTGAAAGCTTTAAAGGCCAGCAGTAACAACTCAGTTCCTCATGTCCTGTGAAGCACTCACCTACGCAGAACAGTACTTGTTTATGGAAGATGCATTATGCTTTTAAAACAAGAGCTTTATTTCAAACCAGCAGTTAAAAAAATCATGATGAAAGCGACACATGCAGACTACTTTGTTTCTAGTCTTAATTCGTGAGCCTCAAGCTGCGCAGAAAAAGAGTTTGGCCAATTGTATTATTTCTTAAAAGTCAGCCAGCATGTATTTCTTCCTGTTCATTGTACAACTTTAACATTCATCTGCATCCAGCAACATCCTGAAGTGGTCAGGCAACTGGACTAGATGATAGTTGTAGGTCCTTTCCTTCCAACTGAAAATATTCTGTTCTATTCTAACAGTTTTTTTACATTTCTAGGAAAGTCATCTCAACTAAAGTAATTCATATTTCTTTGTATGTGTCACTTGTTACAGAAGGAAAACTCCAGATACATTACTTCAACAATAAAACAGTTTTTGAAAAGCTAATTTAATATTATGCATTTTGGGTGTAAAATAAGAAGAATCAATGAAGCTTGGTTTAATAGCCACAGAATATTCAATATTGTAGCTAAGAAACAACTTCAGTTATCAGATTTTGAGACATGGATGGTTGTTATCGGTTTTGTATGGCAAGGTTTTGGTAATGCAGGGGCTACAGGGATGGCTTCTGTGAGAAGGTGCTAGAAGCTTCCCCTATGTCTGATGGAGCCAGCTGGCATTGGCTCTAAGTCGGACACACCACTGGCCAAGGCCGAGCCCATCAGCAGCAGCGGTAGTGCCTCGGGGATAACATATTTAAGAAGGGTGAAAAAAACCCGTGCAACAGCGATTGCAGCCAGAGAGGAGCGAGAATATGAGAGAGCAACAACTCTGCAGACACCAAGGTCAGCGGAGAAGGAGGGGGAGAAGGTGTTCCAAGCACAGGAGCAGACATTCCCCTGCAGCCCATAGTGAAGACCATGGTGAGGTAGGCTGTCCCCCTGCAGCTCATGGAAGTCCACGGAGGAGCAGATATCCACCTGCAGGCCATGGAGGACTCCACAACAAAGCAGGTGGATGTGCCCAAAGAAGGCTGGGACCCCATGGGAAGCCCAAGCTGGAGCAGGCTACTGGAAGGACCTGCAGCCCTGTGGAGAGAAGTCCACGCTGGAGCAGGTTTGCTGGCAGGGCTTGTGACCCCATGGGGGACCCACGCTGGAGCAGTCTGTTCCTGAAGGACTGCACGCCATGGAAAGGACCCACACTGGAGCAGTTCATGAGGAACTGCAGCCCATGGGAAGGACTCATGTTGGAGAAGTTTGTGGAGAACTGTCTCCCATGGGAGGGATCCCACACTGGCGCAGGAGTCCTCCCCCCTGAGGAGGAAGGAGCAACAGAGACAACATATGACAAACTGTCTGGAAGCCCCATTCCCCGTTCCCCTGTGCTGAAGGGGAGGAGGTAGAGGAACTGGGAAAAAAGTTAATATATGGATTAATATATAGTTAATATATAGATTGGTTTAATCCAACCCTGTGTATGAACATGAGAACCGTCTAATTCAAAGCAGAATGTATATGCAATTTATAAAAACGGTCATGGAATAATTTTAAAGTCTACACTTCCAAAGGCTATCATTTCCCAAGGGCCGAAGATTTCTTACACCATTTAATGAATCGAAAGTCAAACAGTGTTGGGGAACACACAAATCCTTTCTTTCTACACAGCTTACTTTTAAGAGCTTAGTTCTTACCTCCTCTTCTTCCTCCTCCTCTTTCTCCTTTTCCTTCTCCTTCTCTTTTTCTGGCAGAAGTTCTAGCTCTGGTATTAGCTGACAGATGTTTTGGGGCTCCTCTGGAGGCATTTCTACAGGTGGTATTTCCAGCTGTTGTGATGGTGGATGCTTTAAGAGTACACAATACAGTTAAACAGATAGCATCATTTTATCAGTGCTTTTACAACAGAATGCTGATGCTACAAACCAGTTTCACAAAGTCCAAGCCTCTAGATCTTAGCCATTTGTCAGAATTTTTCATTTTTGAAAGATGAAGAGCCTTCATGTTTTGTTTTGGTGTCCATACGTGTATTTTTAATCCTTTAGAGTCTACTCAAACCAGAAATGATGATACCACTACAAGGAAAAAGGCTTTCCAATAACTTAGTCTACCATTCAAACAACTGAACTCATTTCTTGGATCAGAACATGCAACTTTAAAATCCCACGTAACCAGATGCAGTGCTACATGAAGACACTTTAACTCACCGGAATAAGACATCTTCAAAATATCAAAATGTTGTTCTTTGCAATACAAGCATGAAGGAATTAAAACATAGGTACTTCATAAGGTTTACAAAAGTGTATGGGTGACTTTGGTGCTCAAGTATCATTCTCAGAAGATGTTTGTATCAAGAGGAAAATCCGGAAAAGCTGTTTCACAGGATTTATGTAGTCAGTTTTATTAAAATTAATGTACAGTATTCTCATCCTGAATCTATACACAGTTACGTGTTCGCCAATAGTTACCTTAATACCTGAAACTGTTTCTACACATACCCCAAAACAGCTCAAAATAACTTCTACTTTAGAGTCATACAGCAGGTTATCGCTACAGGTATATTGCTAGAAGCCTGATCTGGTTGGCATGACAGCATTGATTTCAGCACAAAGAGCTGATGGCAATTTCACCCAATGATATGGCCAAGAGGAGCATCAGCTGCACCTTTTTTAATAAGATAGTGTGACATCTGAACAGTCTCATCCTACAGTGAACAACCTGTTAGCCAAGAAACATATGAAAAGTGGAGTTAAAAAATGCACAAATATGAGAAAGACAGCATAAACCAGGGCTGTTCTCACCAGGTAAGCATTCAGAAAGAGAATACACCTTTCATTTTGCCCACTTCCTCTCCCTTCACAAATATGGCTTCCTATCACATTGCATCACAGCTTTCACAGAAGAGGTAGATACGACATAGTTTCCAAATCTACTTATAACTCAACTAGGAAACCTTTCCTGAAGATCCAAGTTTTTCTTTGAACTGTTAAACCCTAGAATAGAAGGACTATCTTAAAAATGAAGTTTGTGCAGCTAGCACAATTCTTTTTTCATCAATGAAAGCTGTTCATATACATTTGCCAAGCAGAAGAACTTGATAGCTTTTTAAGTAATAAACTTTACTCCTTGAAGACTTTTTTTCTGGAGGAAACAGTGCCATTTCTTTATCCTACCTGCATTTTAAATGTTTCAGTAAGCTTTCCATTTAAGAAAAATACCAAGAAGACTACCCAAGGCCAAAGATTCTGATACTGTTCCAGCATACCTCACAATACCACAGAAAGCTGGTGCCTCAAATCTGCTCAAAGACACTACCCACTTCTCATTCTCCAAAAAAAAAAGCATCTTACTCACAGGTAACACCGGCTCTGGTTCTACTTGCTGCAGTTTGCGTTTAACACCTGTCTGAGGTGGTGGGGGTGGCATAACAGATTCATCCAGGTTGGTTCTGCTGCCTTCCATCATTGATTCTTGTACACGACTTGGTTCTTCCAGAATAGGTTCATCTAATTCAAAAAACCCAGTTTTAGATACTTTGGTACCATCTGAAATTACATTACTAAGTCCAGTCTGCTATTAATTTAGAATTGAGCACTCCTAAGAGCCTGCATAGCCTTTGCCATGACTTAAATAGAATTGGTACAGATGTGCATAGAATCCAGTCCAACACCCATTTAATCCACCGCAGCAAACTGAATCTCTAAGTATCATCTTCTAGGAAAAAAAAGCCATTTTAAGTCACAGACTGTATATCAAGCTAATCAACCATTACAAAGCTGTTTGCTTCATTCATAATCTTTGGTGACTTAATATAAAGCACAAACAAAGGAGAAAAATAAGCTCTGAGGGAAAGCAGAGCATCTTTAACAAGACACGAACCAATGACATCTCGTTGCTGCTGTTGCTGTTGTTGTTGCTGCTCCTCCCTAGGAACCTCTGGGTTTTCAAAGTCTTTAAGGAACTCATCGAGGTTGTCAGCCTCTCCACCTTTCCTCCTCTTTCTTAGGTCTTCTGGTACCAGGGGTGTAAGACAACGAGTAAAGAGCTACGGGGGAAGGGTTACATTATTCACTATTGTAGTTCTCAGTGTCCTTAATTTCATTTTAGGCCGAGTAATTACCGGCCGTCTTCCTTTACCATTTAAGCTCTTCTCCAGCAGTAGTAACATTTTAAGAAAATCATTTATTTCTGTAACTGATAAATAATTTAAGCATTCGTGTTACTTTACTTGTTCCGATAAGTTATTTTTTTAAACGATGAATACCACTATCACTATATTGCTATTCATATGCTGATATTTACTATAAGAGGCACAATCTTGAATATAGTCCATTTAGAAATGAACCAGCACAAAAACATTACCTTCAGTAGCCTGTTATTCCACAAAGGCTGTGCAGGCAGAGAGAAAAGTTTTTCAACTCCACCGGTTTCTTTCCACATCATCAGTTTCTTAGTAGGTGGTGCCAAGTCCAAAGTAGTAACGATATCAGAGTAGTCACTTAATTGGGCTCGAATAGTCTTGCTATCCAGTTCTTTCACGCTGTCCACAATCAGCTTTCTCTTCCTCTTTGCTTTGGTTTCCTTGACTGTTGAGATTTTTAGCAAGTAACAAAGGTTAGCCTAAACAGATACCACACTGTAGAAGAATCTTGCAGGTTCTCTATAGGTCTTATTTGCCCACGTATAAACCTGCCTGCAGAATCTAAGGCAGTAGTAGCTTTGGGAGAAGGAATGAAAAGCTATAAGCACTATGAAAGGTCAAACACTGTGAATACTGTCCCATAACCTACAAGTTCTTCTGCGTATACTTGTAGTTCTACTGAATTTACCTAAGCCTCCTCAATGTCCTCACCTGCACATACTTCTCTTCCTCATGGCTCACTTGTCAGGCTGGTGTTCTTCAGGAGCAAAGCCCTGAGATGCAGGGTCCCTCTGACAAGGAGTCAAAATATCACAAGTTTTTCCCCTAAGCCCTATCTGAGTTTTGGTAGTGTCAGTGTGGGTGGTTATCTTACCTGTACCTCTCATCCTGCTCTAGAATGACTTTACTGTAAATTGCTTACAGCCTGGCACTCTGCAGCAGACCCTGAAGCTCTGGCAAATGCCATCTTTGCTGGTCCCAGCTGATGAGCTAGGACCTCTGTTGCTAGCTTGCCACCAGAGGGCAGTGCTAGGGCTTTTTAATTGGTCAAACAGCAGATCAGGGCCTGGAGTTCAGTCTGAAAACACGGGACAAACTGCATTTTTTACAGATCTTAATTTTTTTAATAAAGCAGGTATCTGTTTATGAGCCAAATACAATACCAGTTAAAATAAGAAAGTGTCTTGCATTAGAGAAAAAGACAAGGAATTTCACTATTAAGTAGAACTTAAAGTACAAAGACCCATCTCCTCAATTCAGCAATTCATTAAAGCTATGAACCACTAGAAGATCGCTCAGTCCCAGTGTTAAACTATCACTTCTGGCCCTGATAGGGTATTTAGAGTTGTGCTGCACTAGATACTGTATTAGAATTAAAGACATGACGATGTCTATTCCAACTCACTGTATTTTAACTAGCATGTTTATCAAATGCTACAGTACCATGCCGCTATACATACCGACTGCAGAAACGACAAACTAGTATCCTCCAAGATCATCAATGTAAGCTACCAACCTGGAACATTCTGGAAGGGTATCATTAGAATAAAAGGAATTCAGTACTTGGTCCCGTATCTCTCTTTCCACTGAGAATTAGAGTCAGCAGCAGTGCTAGACATTCATTTCCAGTCCATCAAGCTAAGGTTGTCTCTGATGACCCAAATAAAATATTCCCAAATAGCTCACTCACCGGTTATGTCAATAGGCTCCAGAGCAAAAGCTTCCTCTTCATTGGGAACAAGCGTTGTCTGATCAGTCATAGTTGGTAATGGTTCAACTGGATCTACTGAGTCCGGGCTGTCTGGTCCACCCACTGCCAATTAGAACAAGTATCTTGCACTATGTCAAAACATTAAGAAACTATGCTACCCTTCCCAACCCCTCCTCCACATCTTAAAGTGGTTTACCACATTTCATACTTTTGAGCTCAACATGCTTTTAAGGAATGAGAACCCCAATTAAATTACTTGAAAGCAAGTAATTCTAGATCCAGCCCTAGATCATACTCACTTGATACATTATCATCATCATCCATATCATCATGGGGAGGCTGCTCCGGTATCATTACTCCACTTTCTGAGAGTGCAGGTGGGTCATCAAAAATACCACCATCATTATTACTGAGCAGTTTGTCATCTGAAACAACCATATGGAAGAATGAGTTTTGCATCCACACATTCAAGAAACAACTAGGGACAAATTTATGACAACACAGATAAAGACAGTGCAAAGGTTAGAGAAACCTATACTTTCAATGCTGACACAAAAGCAATTAGGAGAGCTTTTTCGAGGTGCATTTCAGCTCAAATTTTGAGTTTACAGATAACCTTTATTACAACACAATCGTCACATATTTGCATCTTAGTAGGTTTCTTAATACTTCACAGAGAAGCACTCAATACAATTCTCAACGTATTAAATAAAGCCTTGGAAGGGGTCAAAGAACAAGAAGTTGCACGTTGATTTTTCTCTAAAGAACATTACGTATAGAATGGAAAATCTCTGGATGATTTAATTTTACTTCATTTGGAATACGTCAACACTTAACATACTACACCATCTATATTGCTGTAGCAGTCACAAATTAGAATTCTGCTGCTGAAGGCATAACTTAGACAGGGACCTTGGCAAAGGAAACAACCTCCCCCTGTTCCCTGAAGAACTAATTATTGAGGCAGAAGGTAGGGCGGAGGAAAAAACAAATTTCTCAAACTTACCCAATATCCCACCATCATTTCCTTCTCCAAAATTATCATCTTTGTATTGGTCTTCATATTCCAGGTGATTGGATTTCTCATTGAGGTGACTGGTGCTCTGTTCAGGTTCCAGTAGGAGATTGGAAGCACTGGTGCTCACTAACATGTCATCCTCAAATGCACTACCTTCTCTCATCATCTCACGATCATCCATCCCAAAGTCACCTGCAAGAATACAATTTCACTGCTATAAATGCTGAAGAACCAAGACACAAGACCCACAGCAAATCAATCAGCAAAGGCCCAAATGTAAGACCAAACTTCATTTCAAGTTATCTTAATTGCCGAGTTAATGACAAGATGTAAGTTTATGCCCAGCAATACCATAATAAAAATACCGTTCCAACAATCATAAAAATAACCACCTCCTCTTCAAAGCATTTTATTACATTTATTTGAATTGAATTTAGCAGGATTCTACTAAATTTTAGCTGCACTGAAACCAAAGAATTCAAAGGAATTCAAAAAAGTTAAACCTTACGCCTCAAGGTTGGGCTTCAGGTACAGAGAGCAAACCAATACTGAATCAACACCACCATCAATACCTAGATTATACTTTCAAAAATATTACTAAATTATGGATTACATTATTGTACTCTGGAAACTAGATATTCAAATACCACTGTCTTCAGGCTTTGATTCATATCTTGGAACACTGTCCTTGAAATGATACTGAAAGAAGTAAGCTAGTCACCACTGAGTGCTTCAGCTTTAGAGCTCTCGTAACAGTTTGACTGAAAATACGCCTACGATTAAAACAATGGCTGACTTCATATTCACACCATGTTTTGAAAATCGTAATTGACATAGTACTTCACTAATTAACCTGACTGAATATTCTTTAGCTTTATATAGGTAGCTGGAAGCTTGCTGAATATTAGAGGACAGGCTTTTTGAAAAAAACAACATGTACAAATTAGAAGTTAAATATATGGAAACACAGCATGCTTGATCTAATTTGTCATATACTTAGTAGTGGGCATTCTGTAGTAATTGCAAAAACATAACTTTACAAGTACCAAAGCTAGCTTAATAACACATAATACATGACATTTTTACCAAAGTCATTATCCTGGAGGATACTGATGTTGCCTACTTCTTCTCTCATTGTAATTTCTTCCACTCTACTCTGGTTCAAGCTGAACTGCTGGGCCACATCAATATCACTTAAACAAACAGAAGGCAATTATTAAAAATCTACATTTAAAAAAATTAACAACAGATAAAGCCTGCCTAGATAAATGTGAAATTAGTTCCTAAAAAATACACTGTACACTTAAAGTGAATTAATGAAACAGCTGATGGTGAATGCAAAACAGAAAACACTACTTAAAACAGTAAGACCATTCATGGTTAAAACCTATCATCCAAACTGTGTTAGCTTCTGGGAAACATAACAGTAACCTCTCTTACTCCTTGCTATATTGTGGTCCGAATTTTAAATGCCAAATTAATAACTGAGAACAGATTTACCCCCCTTCAACTTCAAAAGCTATTAATATAATTTATCAAGAAGTATATCTAGTAATAGTACCAAGTTAACACTTTGTAGTGTGTTAAGGTACATTTCTTAGAACACAATTTTTTATGTAGTTTCAAATTAGTATATACTCTAACTTGAATATAAACCAAATAGAACACCGAGTAAAGCAAACTGTCCCAGAAATTCCATTATCAATAATCCAAAAGGGTAACATCACTTTTTTAAAGATCAAGAACTATGCAAGTTGTATACTTGTTATGTTTACAAGTAACCCATTAGTATTAAAAAGTTTTAAGAATTAAAAGTGCCGCTACAGAAGGTCAACAAGGACATTTCCAAAACACTAATCTTGTCTAACCTAGGAACGTATGTGATGTAGACTGCCTTGCATAGAAGAAAAAAGAAAATGATAATACATATCTGAGTTTTTCAAAAGCTTCTGTAATCACAACTTTCACTTTGGTTAAAATTACATGCTACTATGAACTTAAAATCAATACAGAGATGATTGCGTACTTTCTTTGTATACTAAATGACTTAAGAACACATGTTACCTACAGGTTTTTATTTCAATTCAGTAATGAGTTTGCTGTTAAAATCAGGTTCTCCTCAACTGAAAACCAAACATCCTTTGCATAGAAATAAAAAAACCCCACCCAAAACAAGAAACCAAGCTTACTCTAGATCAGGAAGTGGTTGGTCAAAATCATGAAATTCCTCAGGTAAGGTAATAGCATTGTAAGCAGCCTCTCTGTTTTCCTCAGGCAAATCAACAACCCCTGCAGAGAAGAACAGTCAGACATGAGTTCCCATTCCTTACATGGACAGCATTTTTCCCTGTGCCTTCAGCATTGCTCTTTCTGCGTGAGCTTCTTGTCTTTAACTAGCTTATAGACACTCATGAAGAAACCTTAAATAAGGTTAGTACTGAGATTCAGTCTAAATTCAAAATATATACCCTCAAGTCTTTTTACTGTTTTTTTATAAACCTGGAAGCCTCAAGTCACTCAGTATTTGTATAGCACAATGCAGAGCTGTGCAGCTAACAGGCAGCATATGTCATCACAACACTATGCATGTACTTGCTACAAAATCATTTTATCACGATGCTCCAGATAAGCTAGTTAGTCCTATATTTTGGTTTGGGTACAGCAGTGGCAACATAGGAGCCTAGTTTGGGTAAAGCAGTGGCAACACAGTATGACTACTTTGCTACTGGTCATTTAGTCAGTTCAATTAGCTCTCGAAGTCCCAGCACAGTATTGACTGTACTCGGGCCACACAAACGCTTAGGCTTCTGCATTTTACAGAGCTGGATTCCTAAACCACATACCTACCTTTTCTTATCCTTGTGAGATGCTTAATCTGCTATCCAGTGGGCATTCTCAGAGCATGACTATCAGATTAGGCATCACACAAAAACAGTGCCAGTAGTTGGTGCCTCTGTTTTTATTCAAAGGCTTAGAGGTCAGGACACTTGAAAGCTCATGGGAAATGCAGGTTCAATTTCTTCTGTAACTTGCAGAAGATTTCAGCTCTATGTTCTGCCTTCTGACCCACACAACACAGGCAATTATGAGGTACAAATACTTCAGAAACACTGTGCCCACTGTGTTCCCCTCCACAATGAATAATCAAGGAACCACTGTCCAGAGAGACCAGGAACAAGCATGAGTCTGTAGTTTACTCATCTTGGTACTTGGCTAGGAATGAAGAAACCTAGTCCATCCTTTCAGAGCTATCCAATATTTTTACCTGTTGGCTGCTTAAAATAAAACATGTCAATGATTCTCACAGCAGACAGGATCAAGACAATGCCTAAACCACAAAGCTGATAAACTGAGAACAAGTTGAGAACTGAGACAAGTGCCACAACTTGTTTCATTTTTTGTAATTCTTGTTTTAAGGTGCTTCACCTTCTATATGAGCTCTGTTGGGAGTGAGAAAATTGGGAAAACGGATTGCTTTGTGAAATTAGACAAGTTTGTGTTCTCATCACCCAGGGAAGTTCAATGCAACTAGTGAACAAAAAAATCGGCAACAGTCAACAAATTGCCACTGAAAGCTACATAAAGTTCAATGCCTGAATCACAGTGTGAAGATCAGAAAATGAAGCTAAAGGCATTATATACCTTAACTTTTCTCTACTGTTGCACCAGTTTTCAAGAATTGCCTTTCAAAAAAAAAAAAGTCTTCCTTAAGTTCAGCTTTTAAATTTATTACACTCACAAACTTAAAAAGGTAGAATCTGATTCAGCAGCTGAGTATCAAGGGCACCACCGCCACAGCTACACTCCATCTGGAGAAAAGTTTCCCAGGCCAGAATTAGAGAGAACTAGCAACCGTGTGTAAGCCAAGTAATTAATTGCTGGATGGAAAGTAATTTCGGGTATTAATATGGCTCTCCATCTTCATGGAAAAAACCTTAGAGTAAGCAACAATAGAGGGGGGAGTTGTGTCACACATACATAAGGGAAATTCTTTGTTGCACACATTACAGTTCACATTATTTCCAGAAACTAAAATGTGAGAGTGGTAAAAAACCAGCTTGCTTCTATGTTTCTTTTGTAACTCATGGCAAAGCAACCTTTACCCTTGATGGAAACAAGCTCCCTTCTGTGCTTCTGTTTAGTACATGCGACTGGCCTTTTTCAGACTTGTGACAGAAGGTAAAAACCATGCAGCATATTTCCATTTAACATCATACACCAAACAACAGCCAAAATCATAACTGATATTTTACTGAATCAGCATTAATAGGAAAAGTTTTCATTCAGAATTCAATTTAAAGACGTTTTTCAGCATATAACTCAGTCACATAGCCAGCCTGAAGCTGCACTGAAGAAGAAAACTTCTCCTTCAACCCTGTGTAACTTCATGTAATTCTTCTACTGAGATAGGAAGGTAGAACAGTATACCTTCTCAATAAATATCATTATATAACAACATAACTTTTCAGAGAGTGCTTAGATAAAGAGAGATACCTGGACGAAAAGCCATCTTAATCTTAATGAAAGCCTCATTACAGTCTGCAAGAAGATATTTTGCTTTCCTGTGGTAGATTCTAACAACGCCTAGTAAAAGATGTCCTGAGGTTCGAAGTGCCATCTTCACCTAAAAACATATTGCACAATCAGTAAATTAGACATAGCCTTATTTTTTTCCTTTAATGAAATTTCATTCAGCTTCGCATGAGTTTTTCAATAACATCAAATATCCAAAACATGTATAAAAATCAGCAGAAAAATAAAAGAAAGCAAGCAAAGTCTACAGTTCAAGACCATACTCTACATATTTACGGATGATCTGGCAAACATCAGTAACTAAATAGCAGCTCACTCCAGGAATTCCCAAACACTGCTCTGTCTAGTAAAAAAAGTTGACAAGATAAAACCCTTTTATGACACCTTTTTTGACATCTGCATTACTTTAAATGTGAAAAAAGTGAAAAATACAGAAGCTTGGACAACCATAAATTACGATTTGGTTAAACCCTGTTACTTGTTACTTCTCCATCTTCCCATCTGCAATTAAAAATAAAATCAGAGAGGAATAGTGGAAAATACGGGGTGTTCATAAACAAGCACCAACACATTAAAACAAATTTAAGTTCCTTTCCTCTTTAACCTCACTCCTTTACTATGTAATTAAGTATGTGCTGCGGGAACAGAAAACTGATATAAAAACTTAAGGAAGGGATTCTTCTTCAGTACTTCAGTCTGAAAGAGCATGAGACCTGTGTTGAAGGGTACATGGAATAGTTGTCTCCCAGAAAGGTTAAGCCATACAGGGTTTAACCTCAGCCTCTAAGAATTCTAAAGTTTTATTGCATTCCAGCTGACGAAACTGTTACATAAAGTTAAATATATGACAGAATGCCTATCAATTTATCCTTTTTCTAAAAGAACGCTGCAGCTCACTAGTGAGTCCATGAACATTATTATCTTCTTTCTAAATCCTTCCAGAGCTGACCCTGAAGCAAATCACTGTTCTGGAATTGTAAATATCTATGGGATTGTACTATGCAGTTTTTGCTTATACTTAACAGTTTTTTCCAAAATCCAGAGTAGCATTATAGAAACATTGTTATATTGTATCAACCAAAAGAAAAGATCAAAATAAGTTTTCATTCTTTTTCACATAGTTGCTTTTCTTGTAAAACATTCAGACATCTGTTAAGTGACAAAAGTCACAACCGTATCAGTCCATTGGTTCTTAAATGGAAAATTTCATTTTCATGAGTAGTAGAAGGAAAACAAACCCCCACATATTTAAAACACCTAAGTTCCTCAGAATTTCCTCTGGTTTCACAACAACAATCCAAAAGCATTATGTTTTTTCAGTTTTGTTGCTATCTATTCACTTCTCAGAAAACCAGAGACTAAAAGCTTCAAAAGCAAGGCTTTTTCACCAGTGTGCAGTATTTTTATTATGTGGAAAACTATTGTTGGGTAACCAGTAACATTACAAGCTACCACAATACTTCAGATCTTTTTGCCATAGCTAAGCAGAAACATGCTTTAAACTTAGGTCACAAGCAGAAACAAGAATATCTTAAGTGTTATTTCTACAGCTCCTAGTAACAACAGCACTGAAAGAGCATCATCTTGAAGCCTTTAAAAGTTAATTCTTAGAAAGTCTAGGATTTCCTCTCTTCCAAACACTTGCTTCTAAATGATGCATGGTACATCAAGATACAAGTCCTCCATTTATGCAAAGCAAAACATTTTGTAACTAAATTGCATGATACTTTAGCATTAGAAAATACTCTTCTGAATTAGAGTATTTTACATCTGAACAGATCTTTCCACTCCCTAAAAGAGCAATATTAAGAATTTTGTTTCAGTGATCCAAATAGTAACTACCACCTGTACACACAATTTCTTTTCATTACAAGATAACATTACATCAGTGTAAAATAGATACCTTTGGTGAAATGATACTCTCCACACTGCTCTCCAGATTACATTCAAAAACATGGGCTTTGGTTAGCTTCTTATCCCAGTGGGCCGCCAGCCAGATTTTGGCCAGCGGCCCACGTTTGCTCAGGACAAAGTGAGCATAGAACATGGTCCCAGATGTCTAAAACAAAGTGCAAACCTGTAAAAAGAAAAGCAAATTATTTTGGCTTCTAAAAAATCTTCTATGAGGAACATCCTTGTAAACACACCCTTTACCTGCAGTAAGCAAAGCACGTGTTTGCTTTTCAATCGTTAAGTCAGACTATCTGTATAAAATATTTAAGAAGGCAACACCTTAGAAGTGTTGGCCCTGTAACAGCATATATATTTATTGCAGAGGAAATATAAAGCAGGAAGAACAGCAACCAATGATCATTTACATAATTTAAAAATGTTTACCATTCCAAGAAAAAAAATCTTGAATATATTAAACTTTATGGCAATGATACCAAAAACATACAATGCAAACAAACATCTCAGTTTTCAGTCCACTGTAGTTCTCTACCACATCAATTTCTTTCTATTCTTAATTCAGTAGCTACTACTATACTAGTATATACATGTTCGACATCATTCCAGTTAAACATTCAGCATTATAAAATACACAGCCCTAAACTTTTGGGACTTCACCATATTTTCTTAAACAGAAAGTATAATTATGTCTTCATTTATGAACAGACAACTCTCCATTTCATAATCCTCTTAGTAACGCTTCATATTTTTTGTTCAAGCATTGATAAAAATGCATTATTCCAAGCCTCCTGAAGATTTCATTTTCTTCTCTCTCCTTCACCAGAAAAACTGACTGCCTTTTATCTACTTATCTCATAACTACCTTCTTACGGCTGATAAGATGCCAACATATCAAACCATGGGGAAGCAGAACAGCATGATGTCTTAGGATCTAAACATGCCAATTTCATGCATGAGGTAAGCATAAGATTAAGTTCAACTACAAATTGAGAAAACAGTTTGAGAAGAGTTTGCTTTAAAGAGGTAGAAAGTCTCCACAAACAGCTTTTTCTCCAGCAGTATCCATAACTAAGGAAAAAGAAATGAAAGAACAGAAGAGATGCAACAAGTGCATTTCAGTTTTTGCCTCCCCCATACCTACAGAACAACTGCCAGGGGAAGCACAGCAACCTAACAGTGAAAGCAGGGCAGTTTGATCTGGGCAGGCAGAGACAGTGTGAGGAGCATCAGTTTGTAGCCATAAAAAACCCCGGTGTTTCCCAAACACATGCCAACACAACTTATAAGCAAATAGGGAACACGGTGAAACACAAAGCATTGGTAAACATGACAGCCAGACAGAGATTCTCAGGAAGCCAGTTCCTAAACCATACCAATTTACTTGTAGGTAGAAGAAGCAAGTTTCAAAGCAGCTAGGGTAGAGCTGTTGATATTTACAGAGTATGCTTCACACACAAAAAAAAAAAAGAGGAAAAGGAAAAAAGCGGAGCACAATTGTGACTGCTAGAAAAATAAGTAGAGGAGCAAGAGAAGCACTGGCATTACTGGTGCAGTCGAAGCAAAACCAACCACTGACATCTGGGTAACAAACAAAAAAATTGTAGAAATAGCGGTAGATCTCAAAGTAAAAGCAAATAATCTTTTGTGGTTTTTGTGCAGGAGTGTTTGTTTCAATAAATGGGAGTTGAAGGATAGGAAAAGTTATCTTTGTAGTGGTACCATATTCTGTACTCATAGGTGTCGTTCAACACGTAAGATGATGAAAGCTTTGAATTTCAGCTACATTAAACATAACAAAGTTGTTTGGACAACAGAACAGACTACCAAGCTTATCTGTCTTAATGGCAGATTGGCCACTGATTCTGTTCATAACCAAGAATGGACACAGTGGAGAGGATTTAAAGGAAATGAAGGTCATGCTCAGCTTCAGCTCAAGTTAACACAGTAGAGAAAGGATCCAAACTATTATTGGGAGTGAAATTAATAGCTTTGAGTCATAACAGAGCTGCAGATTAACAAAAAGTTAAAACGCTGTTTTTATTTGTTGAGATTGGGGTGAGGTGAGGGGGTGGCGGCAGCTAAGGACAGCACTGCAAAAAGATGGACATGAGCAAGGTTTTCTAGGAAGCGCAATGAAACAATTATGGAAGTCTCCTTGACCAATAGAAGTTACCTAAAGGAAGGTATTCTACTCCCCCAGTGTTTTTTCAAAAGACATCACACTGTCTCAAAGGCCAGCTGACAATTCAATTCCTTGTGCATTTTCAAAGGCCTCACAATATTTTCCTATATGCAGAGACATAAGTTTGCAGCACAGCATGTTGATAGCTTGAGTTACTACCACAACCATACACTGTTCTGGTAACAGCAGGCCTGTTAAGTTATCCCTAACTATGAAAAATAGTGAAAACCACATACAGTCAGCAAAACCACTTGTATAACTCTGCTAAAAACTCCCAACAACAGTTGCAAGAGAATGTACTTTGATTCATGGAGTTTAGCACAATTATTCACCAACGTTTTACAATCATTACAACATGTAGCATGAGCTTCACGAAACTTCAAACATACAGTTAACGGTAACCCTGAAAATATACTGACAATTTCCTGTTAAATGTGAAACATACTATTTGGCCAAGTCAGACAGAAACAACTTACCACTTTAAAGCCCAGATAGCAAGGGTAATGCAAGCTTAAGACAAACTATCTAAAATAGCTAAAGGAAAGCAAGGTTCCCCAAAAAACTGAGCTGTCGGGATCACACCAAGGCTAATGATTTCACAACTACTTTTTTTTTTTTTGAACTGACAATCCAAGTCAAAATACTCCCCATAACCGGACTTAACATATGCTTTGTTAGCAACTAAATCAACAGAGGCTGAAAACCTCTGCACCAAGGGAAGGCACTGAAACAGTAAGCGGTCACCTGTGTTCGTGGTGCTTCCTAGGTTTGACTACCACTCACTACTGGAGTTATGGATCAAACCTAAAACCTGCTTGGAAGACTAGTGAGAAGCTTACACTACATGTGCAGGGTACCTAAACTTCTGGAGTGCATAAGAACCAAAAATAACTAGCTTCTGACAGAGGTCATCTTTTTCTCTTCAGCCATTAATGAAGCCTTGCCACAGCAAAATGCATGAAGAGAAACAGTGACAACGAGACTACAGATAGTTTTAAAGTCTGTTTTAATCTGAACTGTTATTAACAAATCATACTTCTATTCTCCAAAGAACTAATTTCCTATGTCATAACAGGAGGCTCTGCCACTTCCAAATCCCAGCAAACGCCCTGCTCTGTATGGTAACGTGGAGGTTACAACAACTGTACAAACCACATCTTTACAGTTCTGAGCTGCAGCTGTTCAGCTACTGTTGTTTAGAGCATCAGCACAATTGCAATTGCCTAAAAGCAGGCCCCAATGCTTGCTCCCACCTTCTCCAGATTTTTTTTCCTTTCTTTTCAGATAATCCTATTCCTTATTTCAGGCTTTTTGTCTGATCTTTAATTCACAGATAAGTATGCTGATACACTGGCATAAAAGGAGAAGAAAGATTTTCTGGCATAATTCAAGACCGGGATGAATGTTAAAGGAACTAAGAGTTCCTGGAGTGGCAGACTGCTCAGGTAGACACATAGAACATATGTCATCGGCTGCAAAAGCAACTCATAAGAATCCTCAAAAGATAAAGGGTAGCTGATGTCTCTTAAAAAACTTGTAAGGTAAGACATAGAATCATATAGTTTGGGTTGGAAGGGACCTTTAGAGTTCATCTAGTCCAACACCCCTACAATGAGTGGGGACATCTTCAATTAGATCAGCAACTGTTAATTTTTGAAATTGACTGGATATGAACCAGGACCTTAAAACTTGTTCTAAGAAATTACTCATTTTTCTGTCTTGCTTGCACTACTCCAAGGCAAAAATAATATGTACTCACATGTGACCAGGTGGGATCAAATACCAATCCTGCCAAATGGAGCTTTTAAAAGACTTTATACTTGATTTTAATTAACTTTGAATTTGCTTCAATGTGCCACAACTGTCTTCAGGTTCCTCTGCCTAAATTGGTCCTCAACAATTGAATAATCTTAATATTTTTCTTTCTGTAGAAATGTAAAAAAGGCTATAATTCTATACACAAAGTAATTGAACATGTAAAGTGAAACTAATACAATACAGATAGCACACAGCGTCTGATCCAGAATCTGCCTGTTCCATTCTCCTATCTGAGTATCTGGTAATTGATCCTCCCATATAAGCAACAAGAAAATTGGGTAGATGCTACCTATGAAGTTAATCTTAACCATCAATTCACAAATATAAAGTCTTAAAATCCTTCCAGATGTTAGAATGGCTAAATACTTAAATTCTGAAAAGCACTCCTGTGTAACTTGAGTCCCATCCTTCAAGACATTCAGAAAGAAACTTAATTAACCAACATTTGACAATAATATTCCAGACAATAGATACAATATTCACAATATTTTACTTTGACTGTGGTTCACTCCAGCCCATTAAATCCATTTGCCTGTTACTCTACTAGGTCAGATTATGTATATGCACATGCCAGTTCATAGGTTAAGTTCAGTCTTCAATTTGTTTTATTGTCACCTACTTTTGTTCCTGTTGTAAGGTTACTCCAGAACTACATTCATCCACTAATCAGCAGACAACCTCCATACTACAGTTTAGAAATCAGCCAGTCATTTTAATTAATTTGTTCTTACACTATCCTTCAATCTCTCTCCTCTGCTGGTTACACACACATTTTCTTCCTAGGCTTTCTGTTTCTGCTTTGCTAAACCAAGCCAGCCCTGGATGATCTGGGGATGTGAGCTCACCCTGTGCACCTGCAGCAGTCCAAGTTGGTCCTGCCAGACTTCAGAAGTCTGCAAGGATTACCCTGACCCTGCAATTGTACTTCGAGCTCTTCAGTTTTACCTCATAATCCTTCACCATACAGTCCTTCCTAAATGTCTAAAACTTCCCTGCTGCAAGCACTTAATAATGTTGTCTCACCAGCAGCTTTCATTAGCACACTGAACACCTGGTGCCACTAAAAAAATAAGATAAAATTCATCACAGTACCAGTCTTTACAAGCTTCACTAATAACTCCTTACTCCAATACCTCTTTTCAGCACTATCTTATTCAACCTCCTTTCTTCAGCCACCTTTGTAATTCTCTGGTCAATCCAGATTTTTCTGAGTTTTGATGTATTTCTTTGTGGCACCTGCAGCTTTACTGAAGTTCACTGACAAGTCACCTCAATTTCTTATGTCCACAAAATCAATTATTGAAAGATGAAACTGAACCACTCCAACTTGGCATACCTTTGATAAATGCATACAGCATTTTCCATTCGTCTCCAGGCCTTGCTTTTTCCATCAACATTTCTTCTGAAATCCTATGGCTGAGGTTGCACTGTCAGCTCTGTAATTCCACAAAATACGCCCCACTCCTTTACAGGAACTGCATTCACTGTTCTCCAATTACAATATACTACGCACCTACGTAATCAAATTGCTAGAACCAGCGCCCTACTAAAGTTACTAATTCAAAAGGCAGATCACTCAGAATTATTGTATAGAGTTTGACATTATTGAACCCTATGAATCTAAACTTCAGCACGTTGCCCTTGCCCCAGTGTCCACTCATCCAGTGGAAACGAATCTTTTTAAGTTTAGGTCCTATCTTGATTATGCCAACCTGTTTGTGCAATTCCAGTTCCAAGTCAAACTAACACACTTGTAGAAACCATGTATTAACACACTCCTTAAATGTACATAAATTGAATAAGAGAACAGAATTCCTTAGGTTCCTCTGTCTTTTGCAGTGCTTATTCCTCTGCACTGTTCACCCAAAGAGCCCAAATGTAAAAAAACCTAACTTTCTAACATTTTACCTCAAAGAAGTTAAACTCACACATTAACTGAGGCAACTATTCTCATTTCTGTGGAAAAATCCCATAACATCAACAACTCTGATAGCAAGACAAGACTAATTAAATTGTGTGGTAATTTAAGTTTATTGTGGGTCTCACTAACTTTTTGCTCCTCCTTTTAATCCCACATCACGCTTACTTCCTTCTTTAGTTAAAATATTACATCAGTGGGCTTTGTGTTTCCAAGTTTCACAGAACTTGAAGTATTTACAAATGAATATTCACAAAATAAAACGCAAGTCTGGCCCTAATAATGCTTTGATGTTTCCCCACTTTCCATGTATCTAGATTTACTCAGGAAGAGATTAATGAAAGCACATGTTTATTGCACACACTCACACAATACGGGCCTAAATGGTAACTCCTCCAAATTTACAGTATTTTCTTCCATGTGCCTAAATCTAACAAAAATCCATTTTTACTGAAGCAGTGCCATGCCAATATGTCACAGTGATCCCCAACTTCCTTTGTTATCAATAAGAAACCAACACCTCATTTTATATTGAAGTCTTTCATTCAGGATCACAGAGAAATCTTAAAAACTATAGGAAGATTTATATCAGTGTCCCTAAGAGCTGCTAGACTAAGGTCTTAATTCTTCAAGAGGTAGGCATTTTTAAAGGGGCCTATTATATGCAGATCAACAGCCAGAACGCCCAGAAGCTACTTCATATGTTACTAGTGAGGACTGCGAGAACATTTGTCCAAGTGAGAAGTTAAATCACGTGAGAAAATAAGCGACGGGCAGACGAAACTTTGCTCCTCTCCCCCTCCCCGGACTGCAGCAGCCCCGCAGCTACCCCGGCCCTTCTGCCAGGCCCCCGGTAAGGGATCTGTTACATTAGTCCGGCCCCCGGACGCCCGCACATCACTCTCTCGGCTCCCCCGTGAACCGGCTCCCCCATGGAAGCAGGGAGATCACCGAGGGGGTCACTGCACTTCCACGCACGGGACCGCTCCAGACCGTCTCCTCCTCGGAGCGCACCCCCCTCTGCCTCCCCTCCGCCCCGGAGCTCTGCCCGTACTGGCGCCAGGCCTCAGTCGGGGCCCTGTTGTGCCCGACTTCGCCGCAGGTCACCCCAACCACCCGGGCCCAGCGCAGGGCCCCGGGGCGGCCCCGCCGTCCTGCCCGTGCCGGCGCCGCGCCTCGGGCTGCCAGGCAGGCCCTCCCCTCCTGCTGCCGCTCGCCTGCCCCCGCCGGGAGGGCTCGGCCNGACCGAGGGCGGTCGGAGCCGCTCCTTACCCTGTTCCGGTGCAGGGGAAAGCTGGTGCGGCGGCTGGCGAGGCCGGGCTCGGTAACCGCTCCGCTCCTCCTCCGCCAAGCCGAGCCGCTCACTCAAACAAACAAGATGGCGACCGCAGCC
>VWZL01002952.1:0-38436 GCA_013396915.1 Stercorarius parasiticus | reverse complement strand
GCCGTTCCGGGGGAGCGGCGGGAGGCGGAAGCGGCAGTTGGGCGGGCGCGTGCGGTTGCCATGGCAGCGTTGCGGCCTGTCACGGAGCCGCGGGGCACGGGGACGGGGCCTTCTCCGGGGCCGCGTCCTACGTGGGGTCGGGCAGGCCGGCGGGCCGGGCAGCCTGCCGGCGGGGAGCCGGAGTGTCTGAGCCGGGACGTGCACCCCGGTCGGGCCCGGCCCGGTGATGCCGTTGGGGCCGGAGTGGGTAGCACAGCCTTCGCGTCCAGGTCCGGCTGCACCTGGCGACCAGCCTGGCTGCACGTGGTGCTTCGCTCTCGGGTTACGCAGCAAACAAAAGAGCAGTGCCTTGAAGGTGGCTCTGAATTTTTAATTCACTTGTTTTAAAACAAAACAAAAGTCTCTCCTTTAAAACAAAGATCCTTTTTTACAGCTTGCTTCCTTAAGGAGGTTAACACACCAGGTGTTCTTTCTGAGCTTTGCGGCTTATTCCTGCTATTTGGGACAGTGCAGGTGTTCCTTTTATGCTGTGGGGGTGTTTTCTGATTTAAGTTAGGAACAACTGCAGGCACCGTGCAGTTTCTTTGTTTGGAGTAACTTGATTTCAAGAGGACTTAGAAAGGTTTTCTTGTTTCTAATTTGCTAATGTGTGATAGCCACCTGTGCCGTAACAGAGAGAGAACTGTGGCTACAACTGGACTTGGGCAGAAGGAGTCAATGAAATTGGTCAATGAAAACAAGGAGGCTGGTTTTGGGAACAGGATTTTTTGGTCTTCTCTCTGAGGCACTAGGAAGTCTGATGCTGCAAGTACATAAAATAACATTCTGGATCAACAACAAACAGTCTTGATCCCAAAGAGACCCAGAGTACAAAAATCTTATTAAAATAACTTCTCAGAAATAATATTTTTTGTGTAATGGGGCATCGGTTTACAAAAATAATGTTAGAATACCAAGAAAATTTGACAAGGGCTTAAGAAGTATTACTGCTATTTGTGACACTCAGATAATGTATTTTAGTGGATGATAACATAAACAAATAATAGGTAAAAACATTCAGTCTCCCAGTTCTCTTTCCTTAGATTCAATTTTGCAGGTTTCAGCATTCATTTTCGTTCATAATGTCTCATTAGAACCTTTATTCAGAACAAACATTGATTCTCCATGTGCCACACATGCAGTTCTGCTCGGGGAAGTGGTTGAGTACAACAGGCTGCCCAAGGAAGTGGTTGAGGCACCATCCCTGGAGGTATTTAAAAGATGGGTAGACATAGTGCTTAGAGATACGGTTTAGTGATGGTTTTTGTCAGCGTTAGGTTGATGGTTGGACTCAATGATCTGAAAGGTCCCTTCCAACCTAGACCGTTCTATGATTGTAAAACCATCACTAAAGCATGTCCCTAAGCACCACGTCTATCCGTCTTTTAATTACCTCCAGGGATGTCTGTTCTACTACTTCCCTGGGCAGCATGTTCCAATGCTTAATAACCCTTTCAGTGTAAAAATTTTTCCTGATATCTAATCTAAACCTCTCCTGGGGCAACTTGAGGCCATTTCCTCCACCATCAAATCCACCAAAAGTGTGGACCAGCAAAGATGCATCATTTGCTGCTACAGGAAAACAATCACTTGCAGGGTAAAAAAAAAAAAAAAAAAAGCCACACCAGTCAAGTAATAGCACAGCTGTGCGAGTTGGAAATCTAAATGCTTCATACCCCAGCCCACATTATTACTAAAAAGTCTATAGCATAGCCTTGCTTTGGCTCTTGCCAAATTACTTCTCTCAGTTGCGTGCATTTTGATAAGAAATCCTTCTTTCTCTATTTCGGCAGACACTGAGTATTAGTGGCTTTTGGCCAAAATTGCTTTTCTAGCTAGTATTGGCCACTGTGTGCTGGTTGCCTGTCTAGAAGCACTACATCAGATTGCCTTTGACTGACAGCAGAAATTAACGATGGGAGAGAATTATGATAATTTTTTAATTGTCACTACCATTTCCTTAATTATTGCCCATTTTTTTTTCATAAAATAATGATAAATGGGTCTCATTGTTTTTTTTGGTTTTTTTTTTTTTGCTTGTGCTCTGTACTATTTGAGCAAGCAATTCTGTCTATAATAAAAGACATCCTATTTGGAACCAAAGCTAGGATGCTTAAAGTTAAGTTCTTGGTAATACCCACCATCTAATTAAAAGCACAAAGTTAATACACAGGTCCAGTCCTTTCCAGATGACTCTCCGTAGTCAGATTTTGCAATTCTTCCAAAGTTTCGTTTCCAGTCTTTCCATACTTAGTTATTAGGGGGCTTTAAAAGTACATATTTCAAAGAAGCAAGTATATGCAAATCCCAGAGAGTTTATAGTCTAAATTTGGCTCAATTTAAATCTAAAGAATTTGAATTGTTATCACATCTGTTTCTCATGGCAGTATGTGACTACTGTGAAGATCAGTCTGTGATCTTGTCCTCTAATTTATTCTTGAATGTATTCTAAAATGATGCCAGTCTAATTTAATATGGCTTATTTTTTCCGAGGTCTCTTAGTTTGATACTTTTCTGCTTCATCTAACAAGAATGCTTCCTTCCATCAAAATTAAAATCAAGACAGTTCTTTTGCATGGTCCAAAACTAAGGTTAATTGCCCAATATAAAAATGTTTCATTTTTACTGTGGAGATGCATGCACTTCATGAGCAAGTAGATATTTAAACTTCAGCATAATTTTCAGATATTTTACTAAAATTTAAAACAATTATAGTACAGTAAACAAGGAAGATCAAAATACATTGTATTGGAACTCATGTCCATTGAGTTCCATCCACTGACCTATCAGTTTTAAAGAATGTAAATGAGCTCTCTTCATTATTAATCATATATTAAATTATTGCATGACTCCTTCAAACTCATCTTACTTATCTTCCTGACCCTTTTTTTTTTTTTTTATTTCTAACGAACTACCACAAGAAAAGAAGCACGCTGTTTGATTTGTATGCGGCACTCAGTACTTTGCTGAATTTATCGTGCTCAGACACATGCGTTCCAGATGGTACTTAAAAAAGCAAGTTTGTGACTATTATGTACACGCTTGCTGACATATAGCAGATCACATTATGCAGTGACATTTAGAAAGAAACTAAGACAAAAAGCGTATTTTCATTTCCAGCTTTGGTCAAGTGTCTCTATCAAGCAACACACCCATGATTTTCAAGTGCAGAAGAACTTAGTTCATATATAAATAATCTTCTCTTAGGAGAAAGGACGTCATGTTGTAATTCCTTTTGAATAACTAAAGTAATAATTTTCCCCTGATAAACATTTTCCCTTGAAATTTGAGATCCAGATCCTCTCTTAAGTCACGCACCCATCTTCCAGTTCCTTCCAATCTAAGCTATTTTGCCCAGTCGCTTCAAAGTACTAGCAACACGGTTGCCAGATAAATTGCTTTTTTTGAGCCATCAAAGAAGAAATTTGGGACAGTCACAGTCATGCTTCCGTCATGTGAGGTAGAAGTAAATTGATTAGAACCTGCGTACTCTAAAAACTTCAGCACTTCAAGGCAGATAATCCAAAGTTTGTCCAGTATGTTGGACCTTCTCTGAGAAAGAATTTCAGCCTCTGTTTACAGCAAGTCAGCTCTGCTGCAGATATATAGCAGAGCGGGAGGTGCTGGAAAGAGACCTCCTACTGCAAGTGCACACGGACAGAAGTTGGCAACTGTAAGCCACGACTGCCTTTAGGTGGTCCCTGGGTGAAATTGTTCTGAAACTGGCATTCAGCTGCCACCACCAAATCAGCACGATGCTCTCTTCTGAACATTGGAAGACAAACATTTTCACTCTGGCTGGTACTTTAGGCCTCCTGTTTTCAGTAAGGGCCACCTGGCACAGATCCCATGTGAAGTACTTGAAAGATGGGAGTAACTGAAAACATTGCATTCTTGCCACTTCGGCTTTTTGTTCACAATACATGTTTTTGACAGTAGCTCCAGGTAGAAAGGTTTAATATTTGCTGGGAATTCTTTACATGGCAAGTCAAAGATGTTTCCTGCCACTTCATTTCATTTGAGGAACACAAAGAAATATAACAGAGAGGAAAAAAAAATAGTCCAGATTTGTGAAGTTGCAACAGAAATTCATCTCTCAACATTTGCTAATGCTGGGTAGGTGGAATGTTGTTAAGATCTGACACAGCAAATCATGCACCACATAATCAGTACAAATAAACTTGTTTGTATCGGGGCTTTCAAGGTCTCCGTAATTTTGTTTCTTAGAATGAAAAGGATTTTTCCCCAGCTCAGGAGAAATGGTGTAAGAATTTCAAATTATCTGTAGACTTCAGCATTCTTGTACTGGCCTTTTTGACTCAATTACCTGTCAGCCCACGTCTGCTGAACAATTTTGAAAAGACTTAAGTTTGTTGTTATTCAAGAAGGAAACTTTGCAAGCATCCTCCCTTTCTCTTCCTAACACATTTTGTTTCCCATAAACTGAAATATGCATTTAGACATTTGTAGTATTAATTTTCTGGAAAGGCTTACAGCTTATCAGATTAAGTTTTTCTTGTATACTGGAGCTTAATAGATTTCAAATTTTGTCAATAAACACCAGTAGTGCTTTCTTAGACCAGAAGGTTTCAACTTGCTGTTCAGTTGCAGTCTTTTTTCTCTCCTGTCTTCTATTACACTCTTCTGACGCATTTCTGCCTTTCTCCTCCCAACCTGCTAGTTGCAATTTGTAGTCATTTTTAACTACTAAAGTTGATCAGAAGGGTGAAACTGTTGAGGAAGCTGGTAATGGATGGTCCAGGGAAAAGAACACAGGGACAGCTCTACAGGGAAAGGAGGGGCTGAAGGCAAGCATCAGAAATACAAAATAAACATTGATTTTTGAATGGATTTTCAGTCAAAACCACAAAATTTATACATACCTTGAGTGCTGATGCTCTGCAGCATTTTAATTGAGAACGTCTTACATTGATGTAAACTTTCTAGAAATTAAAGTATACATCAGATCTCTATCAGCGTGATCATATTCACGTAATACTTGCCCTGGGAGTAGTTCAATACTAAAATGCTGTTAGGATCATTTTATCTGATTCATAGACCCAGAAAGGTGTATAATGCTGATGCACATGAAAATTATCTGTTATTGATAATGTCTGAAAGCTTTCTCAAAATACAATGCTCAAGGAGCTTCACCATTTCTTACCCATTATAACCCACCATACATTTCTCTAAATAGACAACTTTTTTTAAAAAGAGTACATAATTAAAATCATTAAGGAATCATGAAACCTTCTTTAACTGTGTCTCTGAAAGATAAAGTACAAATGAACTAGATTTTGGCGCAGTGTAGTAATTAAATTGATTTAAAAAATTTAGAATTCATAATGAGAGTGTTAAGTATATATTTTTGGTCCAGTTATCATTAGGCAATTTGATTTTACCTCCCTCCCTTTTATCTGACTTCTCAGGCTCCTGTGATGTCAATTGATATCATCATTATTTTCCATGTGTTGACCTAAAAGGTATGTTTATATCAAAACTATTGTTTTACTTATCTGCTCTACCTATAGCATCATTGTACCTTGTTGGTAGGAATAGGTCTCTTGAGTTAAAATTGTCAAAGAAGACAAATCTGATGCTTTGGCAAGTGTATACTTGCAGGCTTTCCAAGTTATGCTTTCCTGCATTTCACCATTTCCTCAAACTGATAGCCATGGTGCAGGCAATGGCCACGAAGTGATATTTCTGATTATGTACACCAAGAAGCGGCAAAACTATTAGTAGTCTCCTGGCAAGCCCTAAAACCTGTGGGTATCTATTAAATAATGGCGCCTGTCTTCATCACAAGATTTCTTGCTGTCTGTACCTTGTTGTAACTTCCCGGTAGCAATGCAGAGCGCTGAGCTGAGCTGTCAGGGGAAAGCAACCACATGTTTTTGTGCTGCTGAGGCAGGCTCTGCCGAGACCACCAGGAAAGTACCCACCTTCCTTTTGTTTGTCTTACAGCTACGGAGCTGACTGTACCTAATGTGCCTATCAGTGTTTTTCACAGGTCTGGAAACAGTTTTGAAGAGAATGAAGCTGCTCCAACAGCCGTTCCCAGTGTTGTCAGTCTCTCTCACTGCAGTCGTAAGACGTAGCTGCCGTTTTGAAAACCGCTGTCAGAGGCTGTGCCTGGCCTCCAAAAGTGCAGTCATCCAGTGATGACTTATCAAAGACAGAAGGTACAAGTTGTACCCTGCTCCTGAGCACTGTCCTTGCAGCACGGAAGACTCTTTGGAAAGAGTATGGAAAATTACATCAGGATTATACTTTGATAAAATTATATTATCAGTGATGCCTGGAAACAAATCCTGCCACTTTAAAAATTTGATTCCATACTCAGAATTACGTTGCCTTCCAGCCTAACTGGCTTCTGTTAAGTATCCTCCAGGCCTTCGTAGAAGCTGTCCTCCGAAGCATGGTGTTTGAAAGGGGAGTGAAGAGAGCAGCATACCTCCTCCCCAAGTTGAGTTTGTCATTCAAAATAAATTCCGTTCTCTGTATAGAAACAATGCATCATGGTAAAGTAAAAGATCACCAAACATGGATGAAGTATCTCCATTAGTATGGCATGACTATAATGAATATTCTTACTGCAAGGTAACCTTCTTGTAGGCAAGGCTGAAGTCTTGGGAACAAATGTGAAATAGAGATTCTGCATCAAACTATGTAACATTAATGGATGTTGAACAAGGTTGCCCAGTAGTATAAATCTGCCTGCTATTAACTCAAGTACTGAAAGTTAGTAGAAATACAGTATTTCATATACGATAAGTATCAGGTCTTAAAATCTCTTACTTTTAGAAATGAGAAGGCAGTTTTCCCACTGAAGGAGATTTTTTTCTTAGTTATGCACTTTCCCTCTATGAGTTCTTATTTCACAATTCCTGTTTGCGGTTGCTTTAGTGGTCATTTAAATATTTTTGAGTACAAATTTTCTGGGACTATCTATCTATTGAAATTTTCTCCTGGATATTTTACTGTTTTATATAGGTATGGCTATATTTGTTTCTTTGATCAAGTAGAACAATTAATTAAACCATTTAAGTGCGCTACATGATTTATAGAGAATTACAGTAGAAGTTAGAGCAACATGGTGGATCAAAATGGCTATTAAATAAAGAATGAAGCCAAAGACTGTTCATCCATAAAATCCTATATATTATATATACAGTATAATAGCTATACTATTAAATTTCTAGTACTATTAAGCATGTCAGCATAGTTTCTCTGTCTTTATAATCATGAATGATTTTTATTACAGGATACTGTAATTTCATTCTGTTAATAATAAAGATCTGTTTTATATAATATAACCCCCCAAACAATAAATTTCTGTAGATGAATGAATCATACTTTATATGAAGGGTACATTTATAAATACTTAATGTCGAATTAATAGATGATCAATAAATGTTGCAAGTAAGTTACAGCTACATATAGGTTAAGTTGAAGGTGCCTGGAAGCATATAAGTGGAAAATGTTAGAGATTTTCATATACCAAGCTCGTAAGCAAGCTATAGACACATTGGCTGTTACAGCAGTCTTGAAGAGTGACTGAGATATAGTTTGATGTACGTTTGCAGACTGATGAACCAGAAAAGTCTCCTCTGGTTGTCACTCTTCTGTGGACAAATGACATGACCTGGAACAGATCAGGGATGATTATGGCAAGCTAGGGAGAGATGCTCAGGAAATGGAGCATCTCTTTCCATTTGTCCTCATTTAGCCTTCATTTACCTTCTCCATTTACCCTCTGCTTAAGACTTGTGAGGTCACACCTCAAACACTTTATAAAGGCTGGGCCCTGCCCCCTGCAAGGGAGTTGTCAGCAGACTGCAGAGGACTACTGAACCATTTGGTGAGGGAGTTGGAGTATATGGCGTACAAGGATAGGCAAAGCAAAGTGGACTTCAGCCTAGAGGAGAGAAGGCTCCAGTGGGCTCTAAGAGCAGTCAGGGCTTTAGAAAAGATAGGGCCAGCATAGTGAAAGAACAAGAAGCAGCAGTTCCAGGCTACAGTGAGGGAAATTTTGATTTACACATAAGAAAAAAAAGCTTTACCATGAACATGGTTTAGCTCTGGAACAGGTTGCCCAGGGTTCTGTGAATCTTTGGCCTTGGAGATTTTTAAAAATCAACTGGATGAGTACAAAATAACGTTGCAACATTGTTACCAAATCTACCTGAAAGATCCTATGCGTGTCAGGGCCCTGAGTGGCCAATAAGCCTTAATTGCCCTGATGAGCCTCACTTGGGACCCCCATCATCTTCCCAGGGGCCCTGGAGTCCCATTTCTGCTGTGTTCTCCCTGAACTATGCTGTGGGTAAGTGTTTGCCCAGCCCTGTCCCTTGCTGACTTGCTAATGGGACTTCCTGGGCTGATCTTGGACCTAACCCATCCCTTTGCATTCATCTGATAGTCACTGGACTGTCATCGGGCCCTGTTCCCGTCAACCTGGCCCTGCTCACCTTGCTCAAGGGCGGTGGGAGGGTGCCCGGTCAGTGAGGGCAGTACCTCTGCCTGTGCGTGGTCACCCTCAGCTCCGGGCTCATCTCCCCTCAGGGAGCAGCCATGCTCTTGCTGCCCCCTGGAAGGGGGACTGGAAGGTGATTTACTTTAAAACAGTACTGATTTCATTCATGCTCTCTCACAGTCCTACAGACAAGCACCAGGACATGTATACCCAAGTAGTCTGTCCAACACATAGGCATCAGGATGCTTGAATCCAGGTGGTCTGTCCAGGAGTCCTGTTGAAGAACAAGGCTGCCAGCTATTGAGACCTCATCTTGTCTCCTGGTCTCTTCTTAGGTTGGGAGCTATGTGCTGATTTTTGCACGTGCTTTTTTGTACCCTTTAGAGCATCTCAGTGATGAGTTTCTCCATCCTATCTCACCTCTATGAGTTGTCAGCATTTACTCAGTGTTCTTTGCCTCTGATCTGGGGGTCCTGAGAAGCTGATATCTATGTGCTAGGATCATGATAAACTGCTAATCTCTAGGTGCCTTCAATACGAGGTCATTCCTACTGCTCTTCTCCTGCCTTTGATCCTTCCTGCTGCTGCTTCCACACCCTGTGATCTATCCCTGAAGCCAGCCCTGCCTGGAGCAGCAAGGTTGGACTTGATGATCTGCAGTGGCTCCTGCAGTTTACGTTTCTTCCAATTCTGTGACATAGTCATAATAATATAATGCAGCCAAGGATTTTCTCTGTGAAAAAAAAAAAATTAGGATAACCAGCTCTTGGAAAACATTTATGATAACAGTACTGAGCACCAGGGATACTGGTCTCTTGGGAGTCTGTTATGTGAGTGGAGAAGTGAAAGGAATTATGAAGAGTGGAAGAGACATCTGGTTTTAGCACAAAGAAAACAAGATCTGATTAAAAAGTACACAAACAACAAAAAAAAAAGGATAGGTCAAAGAGCAGGAAAACACTGCTAGCTAGAAGAAATTATTCATATTAATGAAAAAAAGATATAAAAAGGACTGTGTCTCATCTGTCTGGGAAATTGGATATAATCAGTAAAAAGCAATTGAAGTATCTATACAGTAATTATAAGGGGGTTACACAAAAGAAAGGAAAGAAATCAGAACAACCAATGCAGAATATGAAACTAGGTGTTATATGAACAACAGGGACATAGTGAATAGCAATCATCTTTGTAAAGCAGAAAATGTTCAGAAATAAGTAACTAGAAATTGCGCCTTCAGAAAAAATGTTAAAGGCAGTTTGGATTGGAAAAGATTGCTAAACGCTAGAGCCTATAAAGAGCCTATAAAGGGGATACAAAGAGAAAAAAATTAGCTTTACTATCCCTTTTGATGACTGATTGTTAAAAAAATAAAGTTTCCTGAAGGGAGTGAATGAAGTTTGCCAGAGATCTCCCCTCAGGTTTCAATTTAGACATAGATGCAATTCACTTAAGCGTTAGTCTGTCATTCTGGTGTAGGTTGGAGAACAAATGGTGAAATTTAGATATTTCTGAGCCTGGTATCTAACAAGAACATGTGCCAAACAGCCACAGAACCAATCAGAAATGGTACCATACTAGACTGGCTTTGTGATGTGATGTTATTGAAAAGGTGATCCTCGAAAAATACTTTTAAATGAGTGTTCAGAAATTAATTCAGCTATAATTAAATGGCAGTGTAAATAAAAGCAGCTTCTAAGTGCCTCAGCTGCAAAAGGTCAGTTGGTGTGATGTCGTCCTTGTAATGTGTCCATGAGAACAGAAAATGCAGTCATCAACTGTATCAAAGTGTCTGCTGTGACAGCATGTAAATGAAGTGTCATTAATGTCTGAAATTCTGTGGCTATATTAGTAAATAAATGGCTCATAAGCTTAAATTGCATTCCCCCTTCCCAACTGCCAGGCCTAAAAGAGAAGTCCAGGATTCATCTCAAAGCATCTACTGGGAACGGCCATGATTTGCTCTGTCCCCTGAACTGTGCGTTGTCCGGAGGGATGCTGGGTAGCGTGGTCTAAAGTTGTGCCAGGGAACAGGCTAGTGTTTTGACAGTATGGATGATCCTGTACTTGTGTCCTCATGCCCTGGTCCTACATATTTTTTATTGGTATAAATACTGTCTTTACAGTTTTCAATTCCTAGAAACGCAGACTTGACTGGCAGTACTGAGAGGTGGGAGTACCTAGAGAATCAGGAGAAGAAGGAACCTGTTTATGTCAAGAGAATAAAAAGAACCGGTGTATTTACGTTAACGAAAAAAAAGCAGAGGGATATGATGGGGTTTTGGCAGGAGAGGTAAATGCCACAGAAGGTGAAGATTCAGTTCAACCAACTGGTAGTAATGACTCAAGGACAAACATATATAACCTGTTCACAGGAAAACTGAGGCTAGAAAGTAAAATTTCCAAACATCAGAAAACTATGACTCTAGGATAGGAAATGCAAAAGTCAAAAGAACTCCCCAAATGTTTTTAATATAAAGCTTGGTTAGTTTGTACAGGGAGTAATATAACACGATTGGCAGATTGTTTCTTGTTCGACATTCCTAAAACCTGTGATTTTATTTCCTGAATCTTTACAGATAATCTCTTTTCAGGAAGCGCATTTCTATTTCAAGTAGAGATAGCTAAAATGTGTTTAAGCTATTTTGTTATCTTTTCAGTACAAAAAAGCATTAGTAATTTTTCTGAGTTGTAACCTTTCTAAACTCATATAATGTGGTGGGGATGATTATATTTGTTCCTAAATTATACTATGACGGGCCTAGTTCTGAGCCGCTTTCTCAATCACAGCTCCCTGTAAGCTGTGGGAATCTAGTCAGCAAAGGAGCAAAGCAATCAAACTGAGATCAAAAGACAGGAGGGGCTGGGTCTGAGTGGGAGTTAGGCAGGGCATACTGTAAGACAAGTGATAAAAGAGGAAAATACACACCATTAGCCTACCAGAGACCCAGGGTGCCAGGAAACAGTAAGGTTTTTAATGCCTCCAGCCACAATCCAGAAAGATCAATGGAAAAAGTCTTATTTACATCTTTGGGATTTGAAGTTCCCAGTGGAATTTATTTTGCTTAAGTTGTCCTAGTCTAAGTTAGTAGCCTCGTCCTTCTAGCCTGAAAGAAGGTCAATAAATGGGTGAGACTGAAGGAGATAAGAACATAGCCTGCCCCTAGTTTGTAATAGGCTACAAAGTTTAGCCACCAGAGAAAGCTTACAGTGGAACCCGCAATGCAATTAGAAGGCAATATTTATAAAATTAATAAAAGAAAACATGAAGCATCTAATGCAAGACTGACCCATGGCACTCATGGTCAGACGCAGGTCAAGGGCTAAGTGAGGCACATAAAAAACTTGATATTTATGTAGATAATATACTCACATTTAGACAGAAATATCTCCAGTAATATAAACCCAGTGTGTCATTGCATAAAGCCACTACTACTGTAGTATGAAAACAAGGGAACATTTTCTATGAAAACAAGGGAACATTTTCTCCTATCTGCAGGTTGTCTCCAAAATGTCTGCCCTATATTGTTAACTACACAGCTTCTAGCATTTTCTATTGACATCTATTACTGGTCAGGGTTTTTTTCTGTGATACTATAACATAGAATATATAGATATAGAATATATATTGTCTCATAACAATAGCAGCAACGTTAAAGCACTAGGAGAAATTAAGATACAGTTCACAATAATAAAAGATGCAGTAAAATAAATTGGCATTGTACTCATTTCCCTTCTTTGTAGGTCCACAAATTAATTTGTTACATTACGGAACATTTTTTCAAGCTCACCTTCTATTGAGGTTGTGCAAAAGATAAAGGAATTCTTGACTCTGATAATATTATAGGTATTTTAGAATCAGTTTTAATTTGCTGGAAGAGCTTTCATGCTCACTGTAATAGATATATCAAAAAAGCTACAGGTATTTAAAATCTAAATTCTGCAAGCCAAAATTTCATCTTACGGTTAGGAAAGAAAAAGAGAATTTTCACTTTTTATTGTTGTCCTTCCCTTTACCTAAAGTGTCCTTCTTGTTGCCACCAGAAATATCTTTATGTACCTGAGGTTCAGATAAAGCGGGGTTAATCAGATCTAAATACGTACATGTATGTGTGTATACATACATATGTATATATGTATATGTATACATATCACAGGTTCTGTGACCTTCTTGCCAAAGGTCAGTTCAGCAAAAAGGCTTATGTGTAATACCACAATGATTATGTTTAATAAGCAGGAAGCCACACGAGCAGCAGCACTATTTAAATCTCATTTCCTATCAATTTGTGTCTGTGTTACAACATATTCCCTCTGCCCTCACCTGGGAGAGCAACTGGCCTCCCTCACAGCCCCTAACACTTTGCCTTTTTCCCCTTTGTGCCCCTTAAGCCTTTTTTTTCCCCACTTTGTCCTCAGTTTCCTCCCATGGGCAAGGCAAGAGAAAGCGTGTGCTGTGGCTGGTTCCCAACTGCTGGGGTGATAATTCCCTGGATGTCGCAGGATACTAATTCCCTGGCTGTACCGCTGCTGAGGAGCTGCCTGGCAGGCCAGACGCACCAGGTAACTTGAGCTCACTTGTCTTCTCCTCTGGGTATGCAATATTTAGTTCTTCTTTTTGACTTTGCTGCTTTTCTGAAAGCTTTTAGGAACTTCGGGCTGCAGAGACTTCAATCGGCTTGTAATTTTTTTTTCTTTTCAAACCGGCCATCTGGTTCAAAAGTTATTAGGGAAGGATTGACAGAGACCTTAATTGAATAAGCCTCATTTCCTTTCAAATTCAGGCTAACAGCTTGCTCTGCTGCAGGCAGCATTTCACAGAGAAAGCCAAAGACAGATCAGTAGGATCATGCTTGTATTATGCCACGTTCCAAATTCCTCCTTCAAGTCATTGGAAAACTAAAGCTGCTAAACCCATCTAAATTGTTTAACATGAATAAATAACTGTTTTTCCTATCTTGTGGCTCCCTGTATTCCAAGAAAGAGATTAATTGCCTTTGGTTGAAATTTGGAAACAATACTAATAGATAATCACCTACCTACTTACCTACCTGTGTTCTAGTTTAAATCTAACAAATCCTGCTTATCTCTAACTCTGATATATAACAATCTCAACTTCAAGAGCTGTTTTTTCAGCTAGTATCTATATCTATTAGTGTGAACATTTAACAGGCTAACTGTGGCACAACAATCCCAGTTTTTTTGTTGCCTTTATCAGTGTAGTGTTTTGAGGATGGAAGCCATGTATGTATACACACCCCCTCACATCCTATTCTGAGGTCTTTGTGTAGCCTCAGAATAAAGTTTTGCATAAACCTTATACAATCTTTCAGCACAGCAGAGAAGTTCACCTAGTCAGCACATTATTTTTTATTTTTTATAAAAATTAAGTTTTTCTTATCTAGGAACAAGGCAGTACTATTTGCCTATAGCATGATAATATTCGTTTCGGGATAAAATTGATGTCACTGAAGCCCACCTGAGTTCTGGTTCAAAATCTAAATATTCCCAGAGGTGTCACAACTAATATGCAGAAATTCTTTAGCTCTGAGCTTTCCAGTAAACTTCCTGTATATAACATCCTCAACTCCCAGCAGTGAAACACCACACAGAATCATAGAATTGTTAGGGTTGGAAGGGACCTTAAAGATCATCTAGTTCCAGCACCCCTGCCATGGGCAGGGACACCTCCCACTAGATCAGGTTGCTCAAAGCCCCATCCAGCTTGGCCTTAAAAACTTCCAGGGATGGGGCTTTCACCACCTCTCTGGGCAACCTGTTCCAGTGTCTCACCACCCTCATGGTGAAGAACTTCTTCCTAACGTCCAGTCTGAATCGACCCATCTCTAGTTTTAATCCATTCCCTCTAGTCCTACCATTACCTGACATCCTAAAAAGTCCCTCACCAGCTTTCTTGTAGGCCTCCTTAAGATACTGGTAGGCCACTACAAGGTCTCCTTGGAGCCTTCTTTTCTCCAGACTGAACAACCCCAACTCTCTTAGTCTGTCCTCATGCCATAATAAATTTGGTTTTAATGTTCCTTCAAAGTAAGGTAGTTTACCTTCGTATTGTTACCTTAGCACAGCAAAAAATAAGACTATTGGAAAGCACTTGAAAATCAATGGTGGTGGAAAAATGTCCACAGTGACCCCAGGAGAGCCTCAAAGTCAATTTATATGATAAGAATAATAATAAGAATATTATTTAGAAGCATAGAAATCTTGTTCCATGTATAGGGAGAAAAGTAGTTTTTAGTCCGATTCATCTGCATGAATTACACTACTTCATAATTTCTCTTTAGGTATTATTTGCTTATGTTTTCCTCAGATGTCAGCAGAATCCTGTTTTTACCTTAGTGATGAAAGGACTGTATGGACGGTTTGGTAAGGAGATGCAGTCAAAGGAGAAAGGGAGGGAGGAGGAGCGGAAGGGGAAGGGGAAAGAGAAGGAGAAGGAGAAGGAAGGAGAAGGAGAAGGAAGGAGAAAGAAGGAGAAAGAGAAGAGAAGGAGAAGGAGGGGGGTTATCTGAATTTAACTAATGAGGTTTGTAGAGTTAAGCTGAAGGACTGGACTAATCTGGCCTTTGGTCTTTGCATGGTGGAGGCCAGCCTTGTTTAGCAGCAGCATTTGCTTTCTTGTGCTGTGATCCAACAGGACTGAGATAACAGCAGTGAAAGTAGCAATAGTAGAAGTAACCGAGAAGCTGTACTTCAGAGTAGGACTTGGTCTAGGAAAAATTGGTGAAAGAAAGATATTTCTGCATTCAGCCGAGCCTGCTTACCCCTGAGAGTACTGTTACAGGTGAGCACTGTTTGTGGGGTGGGCAAGAATGCTGAACCGTAACAACGTGAAGTTATGGGGTTAGTCAGAGTCCTGGTGTGCTGATTTGGATGCTTTGTTTGGATCCTTGGCTTTGATACTTTTCAGGACAAGCTTTCAGCCAGAAACACTTCAGCAGCTTTTGTCTGACACACAAGCTCTCTGCGCATCTCCATGCACCGCACTACTGCAGGCAGAAATTCTGGGCAATATGGTGCACAGACATCTGAATGGCAAAAAACAACGCTGAAGTGGCTCTGCACTGAAATTAATAAACATAGCAGGAGACCACTTGGCTCCAATACTTCATGCTGGCTGACATTTTTAAGCTGCCACTTAAAAATAAGCAGAAGTGTAGCCATTAAGGACAAATTCTCTCCTTGGACATATACCGATTACTTAGCAGAATCTGTGCTAACAGCTGAAATCCTATTGTACTACGATTTTTAAAACAGTTTATCACATCCATAAAGTCAACATCTGGTTTGCTCTGCTATAAAAAAATCTCTAAGAGCTACTATTCCAGACAACTATGGCTTTGCCTTATTATTGGGTACTGTTTATCTTACAGCGAAGTATGACATCGGATTTAATGCTGCATAGTAAATGTGGAAGTCCATAGTTTAGTGGGGTTTAAACTGGGATTCAGCCCACATAATGTTAACTGCTTGTCCAGGTTTCCTGAAATGGAAAAGGCTTGCTCTTGGCTCCTGCTGCAGTGTCCCAGCAGATCTTAGGCGGCCTGAATAGACTGTCATTCTCCAGTTTCTATAGAAGGTCCCTCAGGCAAGTGACTCATCTTGTAGATGCTTTGGAAGTGTATCTAAAGAAAGGAGTGAATCTGAGTCTTAGAGCAGCCCCACTGCAACAGTACATTTGTGGTGAGCTTCGTCTCATCGATCATGTCATGTAAAAGTCAAGATTGTCTAAGCTAACTGCCTTCACATTTAGTGGGCTGGCACAAGAACATACAGAGGGCACTTCCTCTTATTGGTGTCAAACACACATCTTGACATGTGTATCTTTGCCCATTTAAGATACTTGTCTCCCTCCACTGACTGAAGAGGTTCCCTGGACAACTGGTTTGAACTAGATGGCCAACTTTTAGATAACAAATGTGGAGATAAACACACCCTGGATGACCAGATAAAGGTCCCTTTGGAATGTTTGGGGAGACATTACCACTGATAGTTCTGGGCGCACACTTGCATTTTAGGAAGAGATCTGCATGGCAAGCAGTCAAAACGTTGTAGCTGAGAAAGATTGCTCAATGTTGAAAGGGACTTTTCTTATAGCAGCTGTATTTTCTTCAGCCAGATCTTGATTTGAACATTTATCAGAAAAGACATGTAAGGGCAACAAAGCTGGGGAGGGGTCTGGAGAACAAGTCTTATGAGGAGTGGCTGAAGGAGCTGGATTGTTTATCCTGGAGAAAAGGTCCTGAGGGGAGACCTTATCGCTCTCTACAACTACCTGAAAGGAGGGTGTAGAGAGGTGGGTGTCAGTCTCTTCTCCAAAGTTACAGGCGATAGGGCAAGAGGAAATGGCCTCAAGTTGTGCCAGGGGAGGTTTAGACTGGATATTAGGAAAAAATTTTACACTGAAAGGGTTATTAAGCATTGGAACAGGCTGCCCAGGGAAGTGGTTGAGTCACCATCCCTGGAGGTATTTAAAAGATGGGTAGATATAGTGCTTAGCGATATGGTTTAGTGATGGGTTTTGTCAGAGTTAGGTTGATGGTCCCTTCCAACCTAGGCAATTCTATGATTCTAAGTACAGAAGAGAACTTTCATATTTTGGGTCTTCTAACGTATTTTTTAAGTATACCTTTATGGTATACCTTTAGGAAAAAGTATATTTCTATAGTTTGCTTACTGTGGCATTTTTTTGTATCTTAAGTTTTAGTTTTTTCCTTGTCTTCCTAGGACTCCAGCTCAAATTATTCCTAAAACTGTACTGTGATAGTACGTCTCATCATAAAAGAATTTCTCCCCAATGTGATATTGTATGGCTAAGACATACTTCACATACAGCAGGAACAGAGCACTGAGAATACATGAGACAGAAAGGATTTAATGGAAGAAAATTCAGCAGAGTTCTTTTACAGAAATTGCACGGTTTTAAAGGTGGCTGGCAGAGAATTTTTTAAATGTTGTTCATATCCTGTTTGTGTTTCCTTACAATGTGCAAAGAAAGCTTGAAATGTGTTATTTTCTCAAAGCCAGTAACAATTTCAAAAAGGAAGTGTCTTTTCAAAGAGTAAATTTCATGCCTGCCTTGGAAAAAGTAACAGCTGAGAGAAACGCATACCTGGCTCCGAAAACCTCTTCATGCCAGCAGTTTGTACTTCCAGCTCACTCATCAGTTTAACCACAACCGTTCAAGTATCAGCATATGTTTGTTCAGAGAGAGAGGTCCTTATAGTTGTGTGTGTGTATATAAAATAGGCTACTATTTTGCAGCATGAACAAGAATGAAGAGAAATAATGTTTTCACTAAGCATCTACCTGTTTTTCATAGAACTTAGCTTTGGGAAACAAGTTCATATCCAAGGCTATACCCGCATATCCTTTTAGAAACCAGGAAAAAATGATGAAGTTTGGGGCCGGAGGGAGGCACGAAGGCAGTTTTAAAGGGCTGGTTTGGGCAAAGAGAAGCGGAGGATGGAGAGAAGAGGGCAGAGCAACACATAATACCCATCTGGGCTGTGCCGCTGAGAACTGCACGTGTGCAGTGGTCTCATCACCTGCTCACTGACCATGCTTCCTGGGAGTCATGGACCACTGCTGTAGGCTTATTGACAGGACCTTTGCTAGTGATTGAGTTCAACTCCCATCAGAGAGGTTCAATGCATTTTCTTCAGTAGTGCTGCTTCCAGTCACGAGTCAAATCACCTTAAGAATAAAATTACATCCAAATTAACCTCTCCATCACCTATTTCTTTTCAAAGTCTTCACTGAGGAGGCTTTTCTTCACACAGCTAAAACTTTGGTGGATTGTTATTGTTTGGAGTTCATTTTATTGTTGAGATTACTGTGTAATCTTCTGATCAAAGAAGGAACAAACAGCACAAAAGCTGAAAACGCAGTCTTTCCTGCTCCCTAGGGCACCTATCCAAAATGAATTTGCCTCTGGAGATAAGACAAGAAATATGTAACAGATACACTGATTTATTTTCTTCTGTGCTAAAGCTAAGTTCTGGCGATTCAAACACAGAGGTTGGAGGCTTCATTCTCTATTATATAAGTTTTACACAGGGATAAAACTGATGCAGTGGAGTAAAGAAGCAGGCCCAGTACACATCACATGTGCCAGACTGGTGCCAAGGGTCTCAGGAATGTTTTAGCCATTCCTGATGAAAGAAATTCTAGGGAATCCCTGTAGAGTTGAAATAAAATGGTAGTTATTTAATGTTGAAGATTATGATAATGTTAGAGATTAATGTCAGGGCTTATGCTTTAAATCCGTGCATACTAGGACAAGGTTGTTTTTAAAACTTCTTTGGTCAGTGGGTGGCTGTACAGCATTGCAGTGAGATTGCCTTCATCCACACAGTATCTTCAATGCCGACTCTCCCTGCTGCTGAAAGCTCAGCAAAGCTCACCCATCTCTTGTCATAATATCCTGTGCATGCCCCCGTGGTGCACACTGCACACTACTAGCTCTACCCTGTCTCTTCTTGGGAATAAATGACCTCGGTCCCACTTCTGTGATGCTCATACCCAAGTGCAGCCATTCTCGGTGATGAACCTCGGCTTCACGACCCTCCGGATCCCAAGCTTGGCTAGTACATAGTGTTCCTGTGCATGGTATCCTGTACCAGCTAAGGACGGGGCGAAAAGAAAGCCGGACCACTTGTGTCCCCTGAGCTCTGTCACAACTCTGAAGGAGAGTTTTCTGTAAAACCATTTGAACTATCCTCGCAGAAGGTGTTTGTCTGGCATTTGCTGTCCTCCCGCTAGAGGCCTCTGTTAGCATAACTGACCCAAGCGTTTCAGCTGTGATGGGCAACAAATGTACAGTGGGAGGGGTGATTCTGAGTTTATCCACTAAGCAACAGTATCAGGATCGTTAGATGCCGGTACCCCTACGGTATCCTCACTCCTGCTCTTTTGTCCAGCGCTGCACCGCTCTGCCTGGTCCTTCCTCCCGTCCTCAAGGCCTGCTAGGGGTATTGCAGTGTCTGTCTGTCTGTCTGGTGTTCTGGGGTTACCCTCTCCTTCTCCTCCCTCCTCAGTGAGCCTCTGGGGAGAATTGCACTGGGATAATGTCTCCAGTACTCAGATGAAGTGGGGCAGGGGGAGGAAGGGGAGCTCCAGTGCCACCGTACAAGCTGAAATCTCCCTGGGAGAGCTCCTAACCCCAGCCAAGTCAGGTCAGTTTGAATAAAGGGTTAATAATGGGAAAGAGATTATAAGCATGAAGTACAAGTCTGTAGGTCTACACAAAAATTATGGTGCTAAAAATAAGTATATCTTTATTTTTTTTAATGCATATAATTAGACTTGAATAGAATTCTAGCAGTTCTAAAATAAATGAAATGTAAATCCCCAAATCCTGAGTTCCATTTGTTCTCCCTAGGTTTATGTCTTCTCATTTATAAAATGATCATGTACAAAGTTTTGTCACTTAGCTGCTACTTAAAGGTGCCAGCATAAGAATGTTGAACAGTGAAATCCTATGTTGATTGACAGAACAAGTGCAATGGAAGTTTCAAAATTGCAAGCTACCATGCACCATCAGTACAAGTGCCCTAGTAATATTTTAAGTAAGAAAATGTTTTAGCCTTGTAGCCATGTGGTTCTTAGCTCCTGAAGAGCTACCGCCACACACCGTTGACTACATGGTCAAGTGTTGTGCTGGCTTTTTCATGCAAGAATAAACTCACAAGGACTTGCAATTAGACCACAGCTGATTTACTACCAAACAGATGACCATTATTAATGAATACCAGTCATTAAAACACAACCTGGAGTTGTCCTGGATTTCTGGTGCCCAGGATATCTTTCAGCTGTGATGAGTGGTTTCAGAATCATGGGAAAAACTGCAGGTTTGTGAGTTGTTGTGTGCAGTGCATCTTCTCTCTAAATTTCTGATGCGTCTAAGGATGCCATGTCTTTTCATGAGTCATATATGCTTTTGGTTTTCAGGCATTTTGTGCCAAATCTCATCTGCCAGATTTTATCATCCTCTTATACTTCCTTTAACTTTCCTCAGAATGAAGATTTCAAAAGCAAGTTAGAAGTTCTGTCAACATCTACATGAGAAACACGAGTAGAGAAATCATATCTTTCTGTATTTCTCCCTAGGACAGACTAGTGCAAATGAGATAAATATTTTCTGGAAAGAGATTCTGGGTCTCTTTCTGACCAGAAGCTTTAGCAGAGTTCTTGCCTCTAATTAGATATAAGTGGATCTGAGTTGTGAGAAATTCACACGCTATTAATCATCAGATGTAGTAATGTATAGCTTTGCATAGATTCTCTGAAGTTATTGTCAACCCAGCTTCCTAACGAGGCTAGGCAGCCTCTGTACTTAAGCCATAAAGAATACGTAATCTTTGGGAAAAAACCCGCACCCTGAAAGCATCCTCCTACCATGGCATTTTTAAATAGAAAGATGACTACTGTGTTGCTGATTTTGTGTGGCATAAAAAATTCATTTTCAAAGCAGATGAAATTCAGTCTTTTGGTTTGTGTGATTTGAAGGGTGATCGCTTTTTAAAAATGCATTGCTTGTTTAACATCTTTACCAAGATCAGCCTGCAAGAGGTCCTGTCAAAGAGATAAGTCACTGCCCTACTAAATGAACTTAATTATGCTAAGGCATACAATGGCAGGTGGCCATCTTTAGAAACATTTTTTTATTCTTATATCATTTATTATTTGGTATTCTTCTACATAAGGAAGAGGGAACGATATATTTAGAATGCTCTTTTTACGATTTCTTTATCTTGTCCTGTTGCAGGGAAGTTAGGTGTCATCTGCAAGGATATATTTCTTGTTGGTTATAGGGAGGGTGCCCTAGCATTTTCAATGTTGGATACAAAAAGTCACTTTTATATTTCAGATGAAGACATGAGGCAGCCTGACAACCGTAGTCAGTGGTTTACTGTAGGTCAGCAGCTTATTCTATACTCAACTAATGCAATGCTGTTAGCACGGCTAACGCTCCACCGCGTGCGATGAGGATGTGACAAAGGGCAGCTACATACTGTCCTGGCACTGAAGCGACGGATATTTTAGTGTCTGAGGCAAACTTACTGAATTTGTAAGGGGACTGTGGCCTTCACAGCAGTACTGGTATAGCACCAGAGTACCAGTACAGCACACTGCATCATTGTTGCACCGCGCCTTGGAACGAGGGCACAAATAGTTGGTGCCAAGGTGCAAGTAGAGCCTGTCTCAGCAGCAGCCCGTCTGAGCAACATAAACTGGTAAACCACAAGTAGCTTGGAAATTGGGAGCTGCCCTCCTTTGCCACGATTATTTAATGACTGGAAAACTATGACAGATCCGTGCTAACTTCCTAAACTAATCACCTAGGCACAAGTTCTCCTCTCAGGCCATGCCAGGTAAGTCGATCTTCTAGTTACTGAGAGAAATCAAAAGCAGCCTGCCTTGATACTTCAGCCTCATGGCTGGTGCGGCCTCTCTAATCCCTGCAGTCTCATCAGAAAAAGAAAGACTGAAAATATGAGTCCCCACAGATTTTTATTCTGTAATTCACAGGGTCTGTAAATCTATTAATCAACCCTAATGATTCTCCAAAATATTTTCACCTCAACGCTAATGGCTAGATTGCCCCATAACTGAGACAGATTTTATGATATTTTGTCTAGTTCTATTGTGCTTTCAGTGGCTGGAAAGCTTCCATGTAAGTTAATCTCTTGTCTCTCCTTCAAGAAACAAGGTCAACTATAGCATCAGTTTAATATATGGCACTACATCTATTGAGACTTCTGGATCTTGCATTTGCAGGGGACAGTTTCAAAGTGTGCAATCCTTTGCTAATATTAAATAGCAAAATCCCCTAAAAGACAATTAAAACTACTTTGATTTTTCTACCTCCTCTGTTTGTCTCTCAATTAAATGCAACCTCTCCTTGCTTTCTGTTCCTTGGAGGGTGAGATTTCTGTGGCATTACCTCTCTGTTCCCTGTATGACACAATCCTACTGGCCCTTGTTCTCTTATTCCTCAGCCATGTCTCTGCTGCCTTGCCTCAGTTCTCTGGCTTCTTTCAGTCAGCCTGGAAACACCATTGCACTTTCCGCCTTGAGCTTTTCCCACACCCAATTAGACCTCCAAACATTCATTCCCAGCTAGCATTTATCAGACTTTCTTTATTATCTAGTTTTAGTATGCACTGAGACCCCCTTCACTGATGTTCTTTCCTAGCCAAGCCAGAGGGCTTCTTTCCATTCAGATCCTCCTTAATGCGGCTTTCAGGACCACTGGCACCTCTCCACGTCTTCTTCCTTTCCACCTTATCCTTTGGGGAGCCTGTGCTCTCTGCTTTCTACTTTTACCTCAAACACTGTTCTCTTAGCACCTCCTGTGGTAGATCCTCCCACTCCCTCTCCACTGTTTGCTGGCACCCTTCAGATTTTCACCCTCAGTCCTCCTCCTTTTATCTTTATAGTCTCTATTTTGACTAACTCGTCCTCCCCAACAGTTTCTGTTACAACTTTTTTTTTCTTGTTGTGAATTTTTGCCTCCATCATACCTTCTTTGATGTTACCATGCCATCTCAAACTCCCTTCAGATAAGACTTTCTTCGTTGTCCCAAGGATGCTCTTTTCTCCCTTGTTTGTTTATTCAGAATTTTACTGTCCTCTTAACGTCGCCTTTGATTTCTCATTCTCCCTTTGCCTCTCTATCTACACACTTATTAAATCAAATAATTTTATTCCATGTGACATTAACAAGCCTATCCATGGCAATTTATCTTCATCGCTAAGTTCCTTGTCCATTTCTGCCCTCATTTCCAAACATCCTTTTACTGTTTTCTAAAACTAATTTGCTAAACTCATTTTCACCTTCTCTTTTCTAACCATGTCTTCCTCCAATCTGAGTCATTTCACCTGCTTTGTGAGTTTTAATCTGTAATCCTTTTGAATGCCTTGGGTAATCTGTCCTTCCAAGAACCTCTCTGAATTTACCTCTAACTCCCCCCCCAGCTTTTTTGACTCCCAGGGTCTTCATTTCATTGCCCTTTTTTTCCAGGCTCCTTGCCATTTGGGGAGGAGTAAATATTCTGGGTCCTGTTTCTTCATCCTGTCTCTGACATTAGCAGGCAGATAAATGCCTTTAATGCTGTCATGATGCTCACACCTGACACCAGCACATACATACTAGAGGACTCCAGATGTACATGCCATGGGGTGAGGCTTCTGAACTTACTACGTCCCTTTGATTCAACACTTATTTACATTGCTTTCCAAAAAATCTCGTATCAGTGCCAGTGATCTGCAATTAGCATCCTTTTGTCTCACCAACCCGGGGAAATAGGGAGCAAAAAGGTAATAAGGAGACAGTTTTTCTTTGTTTCCTATATGAATCGTGTTGGATGAAGCGATAGTCGCATTCCTTTGTGAGAAAAAGTAAGCACTCCCCTGCAGAAACCAGCTGGGAACATTAAAATAGTGCAGTGGGAATATGTAGCCAGCATTTTCGCCCTGAAATAAGCAGTGTGACAAGTAATGTCTTTGTCTTTTTACGTACTGTTTTATAGGATTGTCCTTTGTTTTATCTTATAGCAATAATGTTCATGGCATTCCACCAAAAATGGCTTTTGCAGTTATTAAAATGCTGAGGTGTTTACTCTCAAATTCTGTGTTGCAGCATTTTTTTTCTCTTGGGCACCGCTCTTTAAAGAGACGCGTGAACAAAATTCAGTGGTGCTGACTTAATTCTGTCTCTTTCCAGTTCTAATTGCTCAAGTTGGTGTAATACCTTACAGGCAAATCTTCAACTGCATTTTTAAGGACCATGTGAACTCACACCTTTGGTAGGTATCACCCTGGCAGCCTCAGAGAATGAAGTTGAGGTTATTACCGTGGAATATGCACAGTGCAGATTTACTGATATTGTCCTACCTCACCCTGACTAGCAAATGCTGCCGCCAGAGGCTAATGCAATAGTCATTGGATTTGCGGCTGATTGCCAACCAGGCTGTCAACTGATAACTTTTGTGATATAGACACCAGTATGCTTTAAACTAAACGACACTAAAACCATTGGACTCACTTATTCTAGGACATCAAGTAACCAGCAGATGATAATTTGCATTAACAATTAGTCCATTCTGGAATTTAATTGGGGAACTTCAGTGGAAGAACACTGTTATGTGAGCTCTCTGGCTGCGTGATGTCTCCATCCTCAACTGCATGAATTTTGCTGTTCCCTTAAATGTTTCCAAAATCACATTTGATTCACTTATGGGACTGTTTTGCACAGCAAACTGACATAGCGTAAGTGGATTATTGATACATTTTCGTAACTTGTAACTAAACGACTATATAAAATGACAGTGAAAGAAAAACTGAATAATTTAGTATTAGCAAGATGCCTCCCACCTACCAGCTTGCAATAATTGAAATCCTATTCTTTCACCTTTGGGCGGAAAATACCTTCCATTTCGCTGGATTTACATTGAAAATTTAAATGGCCGTTTCCTGTTCTGTGTCTCTAAAACGCCTAGTAGGACCCAGCAGGATTACAGCCCCGCAAAAATCCCTGGAGTGAAAATAACCAACGATTGAAATTTACTGGAGAACAGACAATGGAAATTGTTAACATCCGAGTGTGAAAAGTTCACCCGATTTTTAAATTTATCATATGCACAAATGTTAATTACAGTTTGAAACGCCTGAAGTCTGCAAATTTCAAAAGCACAAAAGAAACTATAGTAACCTGTTAGACACTTGTCCTTTGCTTAGACTTTTCTTTGGCACCCTCGGTAAGTGAGTGCTAACGGAAAGGCTGACAGCACAAGTGCATTTCTGATGCAAAACACCAAGGACAGGATGAACGGTCAAACCTTTAAGAAAAGAATGTGGCCTTTTTGTTGTGGAAATGAAGCTGCGATAATGTTCCCAGACTATAAACTGGCAGTCTGGAATGGCAAGAACCATAGGAGCTTTTTCAAATTCTTTATCAATGTCAGCAGATTTTTTTATTTTTTTTTCTTCCTGTTGGGTTTTTAGCTAAGAAAAATGTGAAAATTTATGTGAACGGTTTGTTGCTGTATATAGCTCTTAGCAACAGGGCTGGAGACCATAAAGGCAAACATTTTATTGTCCATTCACGAGCCAATTAACACTATTAATGAGAGAAAAATTCTGTGGACTGAGGTGTTCTGTTTCCAGAAATAAAACCGCGTTCAAAAATGAGTTAGTGTCTGCAAAAAGTCGTCTGTGGACAGGAGTACTTAGTAATCTTTACACAATTACCCACTTCTATCCGCTTTACTCACGTAATGAAAGGCAGAACAGCCTGTAGCACTGTCCGTCTAAGGATCTTGGTAATTTAATGCCACCATTATTGTTAATGTATGTATCATATTTCTATCAGTACCCAGATGTCATGAGTGACCTCGGTGAACCCAGGATACCTGGGGTACGTTGCTGGCCTCTCTTTCCCTGCCCCTGTAGCTGCCTGCCTCTCTCCTGCCTCCCCCCCAGAGCATTGTCCCTTCCTCCTCCAACCCCTACAGGGACAGTGTGGCATCTTCTTTGGGTTGTCTCCTTGTCTCCAACTACAGAGGGAGAAGGAGGTAAATTTTCCAGATAGGGGAGCCAGTCAGGGAGAGATACAGACTACCAACAATATTTACTGGAACACATTTTATTAATTAAGCTATTATTAATAACAGAATCCAGCTGTTACTGTTAATAGAAAGTAACTATTGATACCGTCCATTCAATTATCCCCCTTAATCCTTCATTTTACCCAGCTAGAGCAGCACTGGGGAGGCCAACCCTGGGTGTTTTCTGGAAGCAGAAGGCCATACGGATGCACCAGTGGTTTTTAGGAAGGTGTTCAGAAGTCCCTTCCTACCCAGGTGTATAAAAACCCTGTAGCGTGTGGTCTGTGTCTGCATATAGCAGCTGCCAGCTGCTTGGGTATGGTCTGAGTTATAAAACCCGGTGTTGATGCTCTTGTGTGCTGATGGCCTTGGACACAGTCTGCAGACTCTTGCTGTTCTGACCGACTATCTCAGATTCAACAGGACCACAAGCCTCCAGAGCTTATCAGCTTTTGAGAGACTTTCATAGAATCATGGAATGGCTTGGGTTGGAAGAAACCTTAAAGATCATCTAGTTCCAACCCCTCTGCCATGGGCAGGGACACCTCCCACTAGACCAGGCTGCTCAAAGCCCCATCCAGCCTGGCCTTGAACACTTCCAGGGATGGGGCATCCACAGCTTCTCCGGGCAACCTGTTCCAGCGTCTCACCATCTTCATAGTGAAAAATTTCTTCCTAGTATCTAATCTAAATCTCCCTTCTTTCAGTTTAAAGCCATTACCCCTCATCCTATTGCCACATTCCCTGATAGAGTCCCTCCCCATCTTTCCTGCAGGGAAAGAAAGTGCAGGACGTTGCTCAGTGGAGGGCAGACTCTGCTCCCCAACATTGGGAATTGCTGTTGCATGCTTTGGGCCATTGTTGCACACAGTTTCACAAGCAGACAGTGTGGGAGCCAAAGAAGAAAGTGATCTTGTCAGAGGTCACAGAACAAATCAGCACAAGAGATGGGAAGAGACCTACTCCTCAGCAGGAGTCTATTGATTTTTTAACTGCTGGGCACATTTGGCTGCTGAAAGAGTCCTAGGGCTCAAATGAGATACAAGAACAAATAATTCACAGCAGATCTCAAAGATGAGAAATTTTGGGCTATGCATCTTACCTGCTCTGTCATTTCTTTTCTCAATTATTGTAATGGAATATGGTGAAAAGTGATGCAGAGATTAAAAAAAAAAAACAAAAAACTAATGGGATTTTGTCTTCAGCAGTGGAAATATGGATTGTGAAGGAGCGCAGAAAAATAACTCATGATCATGCACTAAAATATGAAGGATGTCAATGCGTTACCTAAGCGCGGACACGGCCTACTTGGGTATCCCACCTGGTCTTCAGCTGCCACTCCAGAGTGAGACACATCTCCCATGGGTTCTCTGTCTTCTCTTCTGGCCTCATTTGTCACCTCAAATGCATAAGCAAATAAAGCTTAATTCAAGGAGTGGTTCTTTGCTATAGGGCAGGCTGTTTCAAGTCGATAAACTGCTGGGTTTGGTATTGCTGTGTAGTTAGTTCTCACTTTTAGTTACTTCTACACCTTCTGTGCTTTGGGATTTAAGTGAGCTCTCTTGAGTTCACTTGAACTTTCATGAACAATATTGTGCGCAAAATTCAAATTACTAGAAAAAAAGCCTTCCTTTCTTTTAGTTCATCTGTCAAGTTTGTGGGTAGGGCCTATCTCGGAAATGGATTGGTGCAGCTGGTCTGCTTGGGAAAAAAGAAAAGACTGAATTATTAGAATGAGTTATTGATGATATCATCTGGATAAATTCTCCAGGAACTATTAACCTCTGTTTTAAACTAATCATTTTCTCAGAGGCCAAATACAGCTTGGGGAACTGTATATCTGGAGGAACTGAGATGGAAATTGGAAATTTTCCCCTTTTCTAAGGAGTTTATATTGTACCTAAATAATTGTGCAGAAATGGGAAACAGATTTCAGAAATTCAGTCACTCATAGGTAATAATGAGGGGTCTTCCTCTGACCCTACAGAGGGCAAAGTCCACGTCACAGTATCAACGGGGCTGTTGGGAGCCCCATAGCTGAGAAAGGCTTCTCAGTCACTTTACCTCTGCCAGGGAGAGGGACTTTGGCCTCGTGATTGAATGGTGAACTGTCACTGAAGCTGCGGACAGGCATTTTTGAACCCTTTGACAGGCTATAAATTAAATAATACATTAAATAAAGCACCTTTCAAAAAATCAGCTTTGGTGAATACGGCAAGATTTTTAAGGCTTTGGAATTTCCAGAAGTCAGCAGGAGTGTGTAATTTCATCTGAATTTGGATCAGGACCTTACTGCGTTGGAATTATGTTATCAAAAATGTAATTTCTGCACCTCAGGAACTGCAGGGTTTGTCTCTGTAAGAGAACAGTGTCAGACAGGACGACACGAGCCCTCCCCAGCCTGGCTGTCAGCCTTCCCATGCCACATGCTGGAGACCAGCAGAGCTGGTCCTTGCTGGTCTGGAGCCTCCACCATCCACAGCTGAGCATGGCTCCACCCTGCTGGGGTCTATCACTAAACATTGCTCCACCAGCTCCTGCTGTCTCGAAAGAGAAAATGTAAGTCACCATCTTCCTCTTCTATCCATGGCACGAAGGGTCGCTCACTTCTGCTCATGAGAGCATAATGACTACTTAATTATGTCATTGGATCATTGGGTCAGTCTTCTTTAATTAACTTAGATTAATTTTATGTAACGAAAGTGTTCTGAAAATGTAAATCACAATGGGTCCAACCTGCTCCAACAGTGGAGTACCTTTTGCCAGGAACCAAGTATTACCCAGTAAGAAATACAAATACCATTAATTCTGAATACCTGCTGCTTGTGTAAATTGTGGTACTTAATTTTTTTTTGCTTTTATCGGTCATGTATATTTGGGGGTGCATGTGTTTCCTATGGAAATCTATATTGATCTCCAGAGTAAGTGCTCTTTTGTATTAGCTACCTATTTAAAATGTTTGTGGTCTTGTATTTCTTCTTTTGGGTTGTGCCTGTGCGAACTGTCTGTCTGTCATTACATGTCTAAAAATATGAGAAAGTTAAAAACAGTGATTTTGAGGCTTTTGGCAGCATTATGGTTTGGAGTGAGAACATTATGCAGTGGAGTGAGATTACTGATTTGAGATGTGCAAATTTATTACTGATGTGCTATTGATTATGTATACATATATATGTATGTATGTAGGCGTATATATATATATAAAATAAATATCTGATGGCACTGAAGTGCTTCTGTAGGCAGTCTTACAGGGAAGCAAATCATGAAAGGTTGCTCCTGACAAGAGGCGATCAGGGCAGGTCCATGCAGAGCTGGAAGGGTTGCTGGCTGTGGTACCCTGCGAGTCTGCTGCCATCCTGTCACTGCGCTCCTGTTTCAGGTCTTGGATGCTAGCGTGAAGCTCCCTTATCTGTCTCATCAGTACTTGGTCCAAATAACACATTTCCATCTGTAGAGGTATCATTTCAGCAGTGCCACAGAAACTTTTTTATTGGATCAGTGTCGTACAGTCTCAAAAGTCTTTGAGAGTAATGAGTAGAGGTGAATTCATGAGTACAGAGAAATACTTTATGTAGTCTTAGCATCCAGAACAGATAATTCTCCTAAGTTTTGGAAGTTCTGCTTCATTCCATCATGGTAGAAATATGTGCCTGGATCTCACTTGAAATCAGGAGGAGTTTGCAATTCAATCATCACTTCAGCTGTTATAACTCTGTATCTCTGTATGTTTGGCATAATGGTTCAGGTTTTAAACTCTTCTCCTAGATTCCTGTCTTTGAAAATTACCACTCCTAAAAAGCTGCCATATCTTCCCTATTGTAAAGGATCAGCATGAAGAAGCAGATATGAGCTGCTGATGTGAGCTATATGTACAGCTTCCTGGTGCAGGAGGTCCTTAGCAGATACCACTGTGAACCACATCTTCATAAGCACATGAACATTTTTGCCTTGAGGATGAAGGTTATCAGAAGCCAGTGAGGAGGAGAGGGGACACGTGTACATCTCCAAGAGCATCATGAGAGATTGTGTTGGTGCTGCCTAATGCACAGGCCAGGTCTGAGTCATGTATCACACTCTATTAAGCACCACACGTTTGGGAGCTTTTCTGGACTCACTGAATCTGTGAAATGGGACCATGCTGAGCAGTGAGAGGGGTGGGATGGAGAGAAGGACAAGTTTGTTTGAGGTAGAGAGGCTTTCAGTTCAGCTTGATCATAAATTAGAAGAGGAAGATCAGACTGCCTACAACCTGATGGTCCATCAGAAAGTTTGCTCATCTGGAGGCCCTTAGGGTAGGCTGCAGCTCCAGATCAGTTGCAAGTCCAAAGCTGACCATGATAAAGGAGATGCTGCATTTTCCTGACCAACTGGCCTTATCAAGACCCAGATAGTGTCAGAGCAGACAACCTGCCCTGTCACTCGACAGCCATGGCTGTTGATGGGCCTGGGACCTGAAACAATATTATTTTCACTTCAGCAGAACTCTAAAATTAACTCACAATTTATAGCGATGGCAAAATACTTCTGTCTTTTTTATATTAGTTATTAACTAAGAATATTTTTCAATGGAGGTTTATTTTGCCAAAAACCTCTGAAATTACTTGCATCAGTGAACTATAATATAGGTAAAGCTCCATATAAGTTATTTGGTAGGGAATTAAAAAATAACAAGACCTCAAAGCTTGAGGGAATCACTTGCTCTTTGATTGGATTTGAGACCCCTCAGGTGACTCAGTTGATTTGCCAGGAAATGTTAATTTTAAAACCAGACCAACAAAAAGCAGAGCACACCCTCAACCTCAACCAAAAGCCATGCCTGAAAGTTTAACACACAAAGTTTTAGCATATTCTCATCTGTGACTGACTGAGGGTTTTATGATTCTGCACTGCTCAGGGGTCTCTTTTAATTAATATCAAACACTGCAGTACTGAAGGAAATACATTAAAAAGGAAATTATTAAGTTTTCCCTCAGCTGCTATTGCTAGATGTGCCATATTTTTGACTGGTGATTATTAATAGAATTCTACACCGTAATTCCGATGCTGCTGTATTACGTATCTTAAGAGGCAAAAATGATCTGGAAATGAGAGCTCGGGTCTGAGCTACAAGATTATTCATTAATCTCTTCCACAGTGTGACCTTGGGAGACCGCCTCAATTTTCCCATCCCTCAGTTAAGCTAATAACCTCTTGCTTCCCATGGCCGCTATGAGGTTTAATTAATAATTCAGATTTGTCTCATGTCTGCACACCTCCTTTTTTTGTGCTGTAGACTCAAGGGTGCAACTCCCATCGTACAATGCCTGGGAAGGGAGGTTACAGCATCGGAAAGGAAATTTCCCCAGTGCCTGCAGGCACAGGGACACTGGTCTGGTTTCCAGGTCAAAAAGGGCTTGGAGAGGCCAAGGCAAGAGAATTTGACTCGCAGACAAGAAAAGACTCCTACGCAGAAAGCAGAAAAGGGATGAGCGCTGCCTGGCAGCTGTCCTGATAGCTGAGCACCCTGTAAGAGCAGGAACCTGTCTGGCACAAGGAGACGGATGCTTTTCACTTTGTGAAACCTCAGCAAGCGATATTGTAAAATATCGTCACTGAAAGGATGTATGTATGCGAGAAGAGTGAGATGGGAAGTGTGGAAGAGAAAGGAGAAGGGTGAAGGGTGTCTTTGCAACTATGGGTAGGTAATCGGCAGTTTCATGAAATGTGTGCACAGAAGCTCTGTCTGCAGGTGGAGATGGCAGTTGTGCAATTCTCTGTGCCCTGTGTACTCACAGATATCTGAAAATCTGCCCCTGAAAGCAATGCTGTCCTAAAACAGTAGTTGCAAGTCTTTTTAAAAGATAGAAAGCAAGAGTGGGTTTCTGAGATCTGATATCTGGTTTTGAGGACAGAACTACACAGGAGACTGGAGTCATGGCCAGAATCCAAACACTTCATGATTTTGTGCCACTTCCTAAATAACAGGCAATTAAAATGCAGCAACTTGTGCTGTTCCATTGCAGTGTAGCCATTAAGCTTCAGTTTGCACGTTAGGGTCCTATTTGGCAAGCAGAATATTTGTGCTAGTTGTGCAAAAAGATGCCACAAGACCATACACGTCCCTGAATGCCCAGTGTGACACTTTGGAAAATCTGTGTATGTTAAAATGATGAGGTGTAGTGAGTTTATGAAGGTTTTGTATCTATAAATACCATGAGCCAGGTTTATACTTCAAAGTATACTTCAGTATTAGACTATTAATAGAAAAACAAAGCATTCATGGTGTGGCCACTGGTAGAGTTGCCCCCCAGAATAAAAGAAAATCACGAGTAGAGTGTTTCTATGATATCTGATTTTGCAGACAGATTTTTTTTTTTTGCACACCAGTGTTAGCTGGGAACCACAGCTCTCAATGCCCTTGACTGGAAAAAACCCTATGAGCTGAAATGTGTAGTCTCAGTGAACATGGAATCAGCAGTTTCCTAACAGGGTCTCTGTCTCCAGATTTAGGTTGGAAAGACTGACACAAAAAATGGAGATGCTTAACCTCGATAATCTGTGATTCAAGTGCAAGCACTGTAGAACAGTGGGAGAGATTCACTACAGGAGAACAGCAGGTCTCCTAAGATTGCTCGCATGAGATGGCATTAAGGCCATGGAAAAATCCTAGCAGAGAAGGAATGAAGAAGCAGCATGCAAAAACTTTCTCTTACAGGCCCGGCATTTGGAAGAGTGAGTGAACAGATGTGGTTTGATCTAAGTAAGGCAAAGGGAAGTTGGACAAGGTCTGAGAAGAGGTGTCGTGACCAGAAGAAGCCTGAACTAGTGGAACCATGAAAAGGGACTATCCAAAGGAAAATTCCCAAAAATGCTCAAGACAGGCGAAGATGCTCCAGTAAGGATGTGCACAAGGGTTCCTCAGGGAGATCCTGTATCTCCTTTAGCTGGCAAAACCAGTTTAGAATTGTTTAGTTTTTCTAGTCAAACAGCATCCTGGGAGCTCCTAACATAACGCAGTGCCATCCTCTCTGCTCTCTTCTTTCTTGGCCTCATCCACTCCTATTTTTTGCAGAGGCTCAGATATGCTCTGAACTTTGTGGCTTACTTTCTTCATTTAATGTATTTACCCGAAGAATTAGATTAAAAATGAAAAAGTGCAGGGAGGAGAGCTTCTGGTAAAGGAATTGAAGTAACAGGGTATTTTGAGACAGTGGTCATGAGACCGAGAGACAAATGGTCTCCCATATCCCACAGAAGGTGGCAGACATTTGAGGTCTACATGGGAGAGGTCCACACCGACAGCTGGCACTTAGTCTTAGGAGAACCTAGAAATTCCCATGTGTTCTCTGTGTCCACAAGAAAGAGATCAGTCAGGACTGTATCATACAGCTTTTAAGGTCCTTTTTTTTTTTTCTGGAGTGCAGAAGTATAGGAAATGTACGGGACTGGGATCTTTGTCTGACTTTGAACATTCAAAACTTTATCATCCTGAGCAGCCAATCTGCAACAGGCCAGTTGATGGTTTATGTCCCTCTATTAGATGGGAGTGGGAGTTTTCCAGATAATCTGATCTATAATTTATTGTTCTCAAATGATCAAGTGAAAAGCATGAATATTTACAAATTGCTCATCATTTTAAATGTTTTCTCTCTTTCCTCCTAGAGCTCCTCTCCCAAATGTATGGAAGTCTTGCAGATAAGGGTTTATTTGCAGGCTATATCTACATCCATTACAGATAGAGAAAAACAAGAGACTGTATGGACAGTGTAACTGCAGGAAGAACAAGTCACATATATAAAAAAACCCCAACTTCTATATAACAGGAGGGAAAAAAATTAAAGATATTGCAGACATTTAAAAGCAGAAATCACTTAGACTTACAATACTTGTAAAAGCTTGTAGTACTTTTAAAAATATCTACCCACTCCTTTACCACATCCAAAGGGAGGTGTTCAGGATCAGCAAGATGAAAGTAGAGGAGTCTATCCACGATTACATTGATCTAAACAGAAAAAAAGCCTATGACATCTAGGCTTTCTAAAGCCAAGCTTTAGATCTGTCATTGATGTCTGTTCAAAGGGCCGTTGCTGTGTTCAGCACAGGAGATTACACGGCACGTGGCAGCAGCTGTCCCCCTCCCCGTACAGTGCAATCAGGAAATGCCCATGGTGATATTTAGTTAGCTATTAAGTTCAATTTAATTTTCATAGTGCTGCATATTTGTGAGTTGGTTGTGCCCAGGGACATGAAAGGAATTGTGAGTGTTGAGCAGAGTTTTAACAGCTCCGCAGGGGAAGCTGGAATAGCTTGTACCTGGGAAGACACAGCAATGAGTGGTCTCACGAAGGGTACAGCCATCTTCCCAGCTCTGTTGGGCTGTAAGGATGTGCAGTGATTTAGATAAATGACTTTAGGAAAACACAAAGTCAGAAACTTAATTTCAGGCATCTCAAATGTAAGCACTGGGAACTGGGGCTCAGGAAGAGTGGCAAGAGCCCATGCGAGATCCAGAAGGCAGCGCAGAAAAGCTGCCCGCTGAAATCCTGGCGATGTTGGTGTGGATGGCAGGACGTCTCTGTAACTCCAGTGGGAGAGGGTTTCAGCCCAGGATGAGGCGTGACGGCGGTGGGCTCGGCCAGCGTGGAGCAGCCAGCAGAGCTGGGCAGAGGCGGATGGGCAGGAGGAAAGCCACGCTGCCGCCTGCCCCACACACAGCAACTCTGTCCTCTGCAGCTGGATGCGTAGCATCCTGTCGTGTTTCTATCTCTAAATTAATTCAATTAAATGGGCATTATGTTATACAAATCGGTGTATGGCTCTATTTCTGTTTCTGTTCTCAGTCCAAGTAGAACGTTACTACATTTCAGGGGAGGTTTTGACTTTAAGAGCCTCTAGAAGGCATAATTGTAATGATTTGCAGCTATTGCAGCTTTGCCTTTCTCCAGAGCTATACAGAATCCCTCACTTCAGGAAGGCTTTCTGTGGCATCAGGTTTAAGAGCACACGCAGGAATCCAACACCAGTGCTTGCATGGGAGACATGCAGATATCTGGGGATATGAGGAAGGTGACAAGTGCAAGAAGCACATGTCACGGTGAACACATCTCTACCTCCTAAATCTCAGAGGTCCAACTTAGAAATGAAGATATTTTGGGGAGTTCAGTCTAGATTTGCCCCTAGGGTAAGAGTGAGATCTTGCCTCCTCACTGAGGCAAGGCAAATTTTGTTATTTCCCCATGATAAATCTGTATTATCTTGTGTTACATGAAACTCCAGCACTCAGCCCAGGAGGAAGGACATGATTTCTGACTTCCCCGTGTCTGAAGTTAAGTCCTTCTGCCTTGAAAAAATTATTTGTGAAGATTTCCTTGGGTTACAGAGCTCAAATCAGCAAGCCATACCACACCGAGCTTTACTAAGCTGTTCTGGTGACGTTAGTGTAACTCTTGGCATGAGTAACTGCTACATTAGGAGTATCAGGTTTTAAGAAATTTTGGGAAATCCATCTAGTTCTGAAGTCTTCAAGCCAAACTTAGGGGTGTTCACATGGTCTCATACATGGTCTCATGCCCCTCCAGCGCCCAGCTTGTTCAGTACAGTCATTGCTGTCTCCAAGGACTCAGCAGACAGCTTCCTATTGGAAAATGTCCCTAAATCACTTGCAAATTTGTACCTGAATTGCCAAAGGCTTTGGACTTCAAAAGAGAACATTCATGTAGCCCACTTAGCACACTTTGCTAAGCCCAAGAGAGACTGGAAATCCTGAATGTCATCCAGCTTACACAAAAATCCTCCCAAAATCATGAAGATCTTTGCCACAAGTCTCATGTTTCAGGGGTTTGAATACAAATCCATCCCATCTTTGGAAACAGCAATGCAAATCTGTTTACAGCCCAGCTTAGAAAATATTTTCTAACTCCCCACCTACCCCAAGGTCCAGAGCCTGGTGGAAGCCTTGTTCAATTGGAGCTGAGATTGTAAATGCTGCCTAAGAGAAAATTATGCTTAGCTGAAAAATAGTGGAAGTGAAAAAGGAAGGTCAAAAAAATCCCATGTATACTTGCATCATCCTATACTGATGCATCTAATATGTGTCTGTCAAAACTGTCTTTCTCAGCTGTCAGTCTAAACATATCACTCATCTCTACGGATATTAACTTCCTCTGCACACTCTGTTATATTCAACTTTTTTTCCTTTCACCAGTGCAGCACAGTTTTTCTCTGTTGTATGCCTCCAATTCCACAGGTATTCTTTGTCAGTAATGATATGCTGGTCTTGCTCTTCAATTCCCTAGCTGCCATCACTCCTTTTTGTCCATTTTGATGGAGAAAGACCTCAGAACTCCAGGTCACAAAGTTGTTGTTTGTGCCTTAGTTAGTCTTCCATAACACCAAACAAAAAACCCCAACATTATAAATGTCAGCGGAGATGTTTTTATGTCTATGCTCAGAGACATGTCTGTATCTAAACAGAACAAATCTTTCTCCCCCCAAAACTCCACACAAATAAAGCTTCATTTCTGAATTTTCCAGTGCATTTTATCTTCATTTGGACATAAACCACTTGGGGAAGAAGCTGCTGTTGTGATACAGACCAGAGAGTGTTATTGGTGGGAGAGAAATCATAAGTAATAGAATAATAATAGGAAAGTGCAGAGATGACATTACAGTACCTGAAAAACGCTTTGCTCTACCCAGAGATAGCTTTTCATCCCATACTCAATAGTTATTTGTTCTGGATAACAGCAGGAAAATCCATTTGAAGCTGAATAGTGAAACCATAATATTTTTCCTTACAGAGCACCCATAAACTCATTCGGAATGAAATACTTTGCAACTATATCATTCTATAACAATACATATTAAATATTCCCATGAAAATTATTTAAATCTAAATTGTGAATGCCTGGAAATTGTATCAATTTTCCTAGAAGAAAGGGTGCTAGACATAAATATGATGGAAACCCTGCCTTCTTCCCTTTGCAATTAGAAATATAACAAGACCACTTTACTGGGTAAGTTGTTGACTATGGCTGGGGAGATTATGAAGCACAATTTCATTTGCAGTATCCAATGGGAACACAATAACTTCAGTGCTTTAGATCCCCATTCCCTGCAATTTATGGCATCTCGGGCAATCCAGCTTCCGCTGGGTGAAGTGGTTCAGCTGAGCTAATAAATGCTGCCCTCACATTATACAAACAGTGCGTTGAAATTTACTTCCCCAAAGCACATCAGGTGTGATCAAGAGCATCTGCTGTTTCTAATGACCTTGTTTAAAGAACTGAAATGAGTGTCAGAAAAATTATGTTTTCAATGCTAGGCCTGTTGTGTGAAAAAGATCTCAGCGCTAAAAGGAGACAGGCAAGACTCAGGGCTGGTCTGCACACTTTGGTGGTGCTCTTGTCTCCATGGGTTGGGACTGACATAAAACCATGACAAGCTGCCACTTTGATGAGATACATCTTTACAGTCTTGGTTAATGGATCTTAAAACTTCCCCTGCAAAACCGCAAACCAAGCAACATGCCTAGCTGTGGCCGCCAGAGGAGATGGGACCCCTGTAAGGGAAATTCAAGAACGCGGGTTTTATGGGTGCACTGTTTGGCCATCCATTGCTCATTTTTTTTCTTTGCTACATCTGCAGGTGTCCTAACCACGGCTGTGTGCTCCCGCTAAGCTTTACTTTGGAAGCAGCAAATAGCTCAAAACATTAAAGGCCACAACAGCCTTGATGCCCCATTTGTTTCCTTACTAAGGTCCCATATGGAGCTGTGGAGTCTGCTCCATTCTGTTTCTCTGAGGTCATGTTGATGATGTCCTCTGCCACCATAGGCAAGCTCTGTGTGTCTGCTAATCCCTGTCCATGCAGATATCTGCTTGGTACCTGCAGGTACCTGCTCGGGGCAGCAAGAGAGTCCCCCTCCAGACCTCCCACGCCATATGCAGGCTGGACCCTTCCCACAGGGAGGTCTGCTGCCTCCCTGGGGCCCGTGTTAAGGATATAACCAGGAAGCTTCCTGGCCTGATACAGCCCTCAGATTATTATCCTCTTTTGATCTTACAGGCAGACAGTGATGAGCTGGAGAGAAGTCTGAGGGCAATGAAGAAAGATTTCAGGACCTTGGGACGGCTTGTCAAGGGTTCAGGAGCACAAATTGTGTTCTCTGTCCCTCCAGTTTTGGGGACTGATGAATGGGTTAACAAGAAAATCAGACAGATCAATACCTGGCTCCAAAACTGGTGCTACCAGCAGGGCTTTGGGTTCTATGATCACAGTTTGATCTACAGATCTTGGGTACAATCAACACGGCTT
>VWZL01002951.1:0-53792 GCA_013396915.1 Stercorarius parasiticus | reverse complement strand
GTTCATTCCCTGGGAGAGGCAAAATAATCTCATGCTATTATGTGCACATTATTTTTTCAGGGTTGGTTTGAGTTAGTGACTGAGTGGCAAAGGAAGCTTGTAATTCCTTTATGAATCCCAGGAGCCATATTGCCCCTCAGGCTTTTAATTTTCTCTTAAAGGTAGCGCAGCTACCCGCCACACCGAAACTTACCAGGGTAAGCAAGTGTTTGAGAAGACATGGAAGAGATTTTTCCCTAAGGTTGACTCTAAACTCTTGGCTACCATGATACACAGTGTCATCCGTGTTAGTCAGTCTTACTCTCTTGTGTCTCACACAACTACTGAAAGGTTCGGTCTCTCACAAAGAAAAACCTCCATTTTCTGCATTAGCATTAAACCTACCCAGAAAAATATACATCCAGATTTTTTTGAGATTACTTCTGTCAATACTAGTGTTAATTGCAATTAGGTGTCATGTGGCCAAGTGAAATGGGGAGAGCAAATGGGTGAATTCCAGCCTGATAACCAGATCTTTCAGGGTGACAGACAAAATCTATTTGAGTTTCTCTGCAAAAGACAAATTCAGTATAGTACACGTCTACAAAATCTTACCTATAACAAGCTCGAGGGCCTTCCCTCCCAGGAAAGATCTTGGAAGTACAAATGAGAAAGCCACAGTTGGTAGTTTTGTCCTTGTATTAACTGAAATTAATAACATTGTGGATTTCGTAGCCCTGACTTCTCATATTGGATCCCTTTCCCAGCAGCAGGAGGGAGTCAGTTTCTGGTATAGAAACCGATTGGACCAAGAGCTCGGTCTGATTCATAAGTCACCGATATTTTAGGTTTCCCTTGATAGAGGTGGTTCCTAAACCGCCATGGCTCTACTTTTACTTATTTTACTGTTATTAAAGTGTCAGTGTTGTGCTTGGATGGAGGTGTGCTTCAAAGAAGCCTTAGTGTTGGTGGGCCAAAGAATGCACCCTAGTGACACCAAACCCCTATACAACATCATGTCAGGACAAGAAACTGCTAGTTAAAACCAAACTGCATGTATCAGCAGGGGTCAGAGACATCTCACATTTCTCTGTGAGAGATGAAGGTAAGGCAGAAGGACATAGGAACAGGACAACTTGGATAGAGGAACGAAAAGTACAGACAACTCCCATATCTGGAAAAGACTGACTTCAACCATCATTTAAAGAGCCTCATTGTATTGTGAGTGTAGTTTTACTACTAGTACTAGGCACTTTTTTCATCAAGTTAACTGCATCATCTTTTGGACAAAAATGGTAAAAGGAGTGGAAAATTGGAGCCTGTTTTCTGTTATTTTGGTTCTTTATCACTTTTAAACCTGACTTACTTTCACACTAGTGTCATTGCATGTGTCTTTTTCAACAGAGAGACAGTGTTAGTCCTAGTCTGCTGCTTCAATATATTTTATTGCTCATTATGTCTTTTCACTAATCATTAATCTCTACTTTGCAAAACTTACTACGAGTAAATACCTCAAAGAGCCTTTGATCTTTATTTGAGAGCTGTTATTTCAAACTTCAGCTTGATCACCAGGGATCATCTCATTTCTTGCTTTTTACTTTGAGACAGTCTTAATACAGTAGCAGTTTCATTAAAGCCAACAAGAAAAATGAATACATTTGCTGGGCTGCCATGCAGATTTTCCTTTAGAAATGACATGAACAGTAGTATCCTAGAGTATTTTAAGGATTTCCTTCAGAAGTATTTCTTTTGATACTTAAGTCTTTCAGAACCTGCCTTTTAAAAGAGTACTCTCTCCTGCGTCTCCACAAAGCTAAAATTCTCTTAGGCTGTCTCTTGAACACTCAGGTTAATGACTGTGATCTATCTAATAGACATAAGAAATTTATAATAGGGCTGTTACTGGAAAGAAGTTTTTCTTGCCTATTACTTTGGCCGCTTCACCCCTTTTCTCTCTCTTCCCATTGATTCTATCTTTATTAACTCATGAAAGGTCTAAATGATGGAGCTTTGAGAGACCTTGCATGGCATGTCCCCACCTGGTTTATTGCCTGGTGTTACGAGCCGGTGCTGTTACTCTATCAGTCTATGGCTGTAGCCTCCTTTGCCTAAAACTGCATCACCATTTTCTTTGGTGCCTCCCTAAAGGTCTTTATTGTGATGCCAGAAAAACATACACATCTTTTGAATAATAATTTTTTTGGAATTGTAAGACCGCATTCTAACAACCCAGATCACTTTGTCACCCTGTCACTTTGTAGGTATGTGTTTGCTACTTGTACCCATCTGCTGATCAGTTGGATCTTATCGTAGCATCAACCCATATTGTCCTTTAAGTAATGATGATGATACTTTTGTCCTTTCTTCCCCCACAACATCTGATACGTTGGAGTTCTTTACAGGACACAAATAATGGTAGTAATCTGTCGCATACATACATAGCTTTTTCTGAGGCTTGTAAGTAATATTTTTATAGGTAAATCAAAAGGCAGATTTCTAATCTGGCCACTCGGCTGTTTTTTGATTTCTGGATACAGAAATATTTCTGAGGTTTTTTACTATATTGGAAACATATGGGGATTGAAGAAGCCTTTTGTTTCAGTTTTAATCTGTAATTATTTTAGCATAACATCACAAAGGTGTATGTGAGTTCACAACGAAGGAAACAAAATATGACAGTGAAAAATAACATCCCGTTCAAGTTTGTAAAGCATATATACACAGGTTACTGTAGAAGTTGCTAAGTAGTATTACTTTAAACATAATTACTATCAACTTAACCATCATCTGGGAATCTAAATGTGCCCTGATTTTTCAAAAATATTCACCCTATTTGGAAACTTGGCACCTGTGAAAGTCATGTTTCTCATAAGCTCCCTTGAAGAATAGAAAGGATACAATAAGGTCTCCATATAATTTCTGTAATGATAGCTTTAAAATGTCAGAAGTCTGACATTTTCTTAAGATATTTTTTATTTTGCTCACGCCACTTGTTAACACAACTCACTCTACAATTTTTCTAGCTGTGATACTCAGAGCACAGCAGAACAGTAATTTATGATGTTCACTACATAAGCCCCATAAGGGTTAGAGTTATGTTTGCATAGTTTATCATACCAGAGATGAGAGGTGTTAACAAAGCACTGTTCATATGCATACTTTTGGGAACTTTTGTGTGTGCAGTCTTTCTTTTTCCTGCAGCCTAGATTTATGATTTACCTACTCATATGGCTATCTGAGACATTTTTCTTACAACAGTTAACTATTGCAAGATTTCTTTATTAAAAAAAAGGTTTTTATATTACAATTAGTATGTGTGTCTTTCTCTCCATAGGTTTTCTTTTCTGGTAGAATATTGTTCTGCTAGGATTTTTTTTCTCCTATATTTTCAGTAACTATTTGAACAATATACTTTTCCCCGGACATGATACAAACCTACAACAGGGGACATAACGTACACACAGAGGAGTCTTGTCTCTCATTTTTAAGAGGAAAGTACGTTATTCTTTTGGGAAATCAATCTTAGTTTTTAACTCAGTTGCATTTTTCCAAGGTATATGACACATTCTCCTTTCTCTCCCACTGCATTTATGCCTGTCATGCATTACCAGGTCATAGTAGGAAGAATCAGAGCAGGATTTTGTCACACTGCAATACTTACACAACTTCATTCTGCTCATGCGTGTTATAACACAGAATGCTGAGACTTTAAGTTTGTAATCTCTGTGTAACCCATCCTTAAGCCCTCAGCCTTAAGAGGATCCTGAATATATCTCACTTGCATCCTATCCATAGTCAGCCTCTGAAAAACAAAGGTCGATCACTCTAGCAAGTTTTTTGTACCCAAGAAGTTCTTTCTTTCTGAATGTCTCAAAGCAGGCATCTAAAACCTTATGACATACACAAGACTTGACACATACGAGTATGTATGGGTGAGCCACATGTTTCTGGAGAACAAGGTAGAAGCCAAGGAAGATTTGCTATCTAAAACAACACTAAGCATCTATGCTTGGGTGACAGAAGCCATGGTTTCCTCTCAAGGACATAATCACCTAGTGTTTCCAGATCTATATCAGCTATGCAATAGAAAGCTTCACCTGTATGCCTGCAGACCAAGAAATGTTTCAGGTCACCTCTGAAACATCTCAGCTCCAGACAGAATTTAATATACAAAATGAGCCTGACATAATGCATTTTATACAGAAAAAAGAAAAAGTCACACCCTTGATGGTGTGACTGAGTCTTCCAGCCTTGTGCTCTGTCCTTAGTCATTGCAGTAGGAAAAAAAATAGCTAAAGTACGTGGTGGAAAATGGAGGTGTTTAAAAAAGAAAGCATTTTGTAAACAACCCAAACCAGTAAGGATTTTGGGGAAAAGTATACATACAGTTATATAGATGTTCCTCCCAACATTTCAATCCGTAACATGGAGCTAGAATTCAAAGGCTCTGTCTAAATTAGAAAATTCAATATACTTGGAAACATCTTTGCACATTAACATGAACTGGCACACAACAGACCATGGCTAATCATTATGAACTCTCATTCTTTCCAGAACAGGATGGCTGAATACAAAGTGCCAATTAGTAATGATCCCTGGAGTTTCCCTGCTGCCAAGTCATGCCCAGGAATTATGGAGGAACCTAGTGGTTAGCAGAAGCCAAAGCTGTGCCAGGGAATGACCCAATAAATCACTGGTGTAGCCAGTTGTTATTCTGTATCCAGGAATGGTCCCAAGCGGTAATTACTACACTAATAAGGACATAAACTTAATTTTCAAAAAGGTGATCACCACAATAAGAGCCTTAAATGTACTTTATGATAAGTGCTCTGACTTATAAACATAGATGACATGCACAGATATATCTTTTTTCCATTGAAAACATTAGAAATATTATACAAATGTAATTTATTCAGGTTTACCTGAAAGTTTTCAGTGTAACACTGATGGAAAACATTAATAAGAAAGGTGAAACTGTCACCAGACTTGAAGGGCTGGGTTTCTGTTTTATACTAATTTGAGATTATTGAAAAGGTATGTTTCATGTTAATTCATATCTATGATAGCAATTACTTTGTTTTAAGACTCGTTTTGTACACACAATAATTGGCCTAGTCTCTCAAGACAATGCAATTGAATTGCTTGAGAACCTGGATTTCTGAATCTTTGAAAAGGTTTATAGCAGTTAGGACCATTACAGACTGTTGTCTGTGCTGTTGGAGAGAGGTTTTGATTCACCTTGCAGACCTTGCATCTGGATGTCCACTGGGCTGCATGTTTCTCTGAGTCCCAGGTATCTCCTCCGCATGCTCTGATCTCCAGGTTTTACACAGGGAAATATATTGCCAGGGGACACCAGGAAATCTTCTCTTACACAGGAGATGACAACCAGAATTAAAGGACTGACTTTGGAGTGCACCACTTCTGCAGTTTACCTCCACTGCAAGGGTTTTTCTTATAAATCACTGTAATGTACCAGTATCTAGCCAAGATTTTTGTGTTTTCTTTAGTTCAGTCTCCTGGGTTTTTTTCATTCAATGTCTGAATTCTCTAATGAAATAAGTGTGTGGCATTTAGAAGCTGCGGGATGACTAGTATCAATGTACGTAGCTTATTTTTACAGATATTACTCTAAAATCCTGAAATATTTAGCATTGTTGCTGTCTCTTCTGGTTTTCCTTGATCAGCCTTTCAGAATTCCGTAAGAGGATCACAGTGGTACCTCCTTCTGGATGGTTCAGGAAATCTGCAGAAATGTGGGGGTTCTTATTAAATTTACCGTAGCCTTGCACAACTATATACAAGGCTGTTAACATATTGTGTGTATTCAAAGGGCTGTCTGAGGAGTTAGCAGCTGTGTAACATCCTGTCCTCACTTTCTCCAACGCATGCTGTGGCTCCATCAGTCTTCATTTTAGACTGAGGTGTTCCAACCTTGTCTGAAGCTTGCTGAGGCATATGTGGATAATTTCACAGTTTCCATAATTTCTGAATGAACTCTCCAGCCTGAAACCTCTTGTAGACTCTGTTTTTTCTTAACCTAAACTTCACAATGTCATAGTCTCTGTATGCTGCTCTGGTTGAACATTGGTGCTGGATGATATGCTAACGGAGTATATTTTAACATGGATACTTAGCCATCTATAAGCCTATATTTACTGAAGTAACTAGGCAGGTGTGTATGGTCTGTGCAGCGCCCTCTGAACTGGGGTTTAGATGCAATAAGGCATACTGGGCTGACAGAGGAGCCGTTTCTCATTTCACACCATTGCAGTTACAGCTGACACAGAATTGTGCTAAATGATCTTACCATCACACCAGATCTTCTCTATAGCTCAGAAAAATTAAAGGAAAAATGTCAATAAGTTTTAAAGTGCTTGGAATTCTGAAATTACATTTCAATTAATCAAATATTTATATACGCATATGAATGTGCACACACACATATAATTATTTGGGTGGGTTGTATAGATGAATATGTATATGCACACACATATATAAATGCATATCTACAATTTTATTTGAAGTAGCTTTCTGTGTATCCTCTCTTTCCATTAGAAAGTAAAAACATAAAGTCCTGGGGTCATCCTTACTGCTGATTCTGTGCATGATAATAGGTGAGAGATACACAAACCAGACATTGCCTTCAAGATAATGATGAACCACCCTGTACAGATCTCTCTTCTATCTGTTAAAGATCCCCAGTGAAAATTAGCTGACTTACTCTGTAAACATTGGCAGGATTCTCACGGAATATACAAATCGTAGGAACTTCACAGTTGATAGCAAAAGAACATAAATTATGTTTTCCTGGAGATAATGACACAATGTATCAGTTTATTTTATAGCAAAAGTTACAATTCCCCATGCTTGAATGAAACGATTTTGAGAAAATTTACTCTATCATTCAAATTTTTAACCTCACCTCTCCTGATTTTTTTTAATTTATGTTGCTTAATTATCTTACAGAGAAAAGATAAATACTCAGGGGTAGCTTCAGCTACTTTGAAAACCAGCTCAAGCATATCCTTCCTGCTGGTAGTCTGGAAATAATAGGACTAATCTTGCTGTGAGTTGTATGATACCACCTTTGCCTTTCAACCTTGGAATGACACAATTATTTTTGTTTTAGATTAAATCCCACAGATATTATGGGCCTTACACTGGGAAGCAGAAAGTCTGAAGTCTCTTTGTGGTGCACTAGGTGGTTGGAATAATGTGAATAAATCTGACTCTATTGTATGGCTCTGCAAGCATTCAGTTGGAAAAGTCTTTTGAACAAAATGGGACATTTGCAGAAAATAGCATAAAAGGTTTTATTTTAAACACAAAATGAAATAAACCTAGAAGAAAGACATAAGAATAAAAATTATTAGGGTTTTCCCAACTGTACATAACCTTAATTTTTTAAGACCATATTCATTTAATTTCTGTTAACGCTATTTCTGGCTTCCAGAGAAACTTCGGTTTGAGTGCTTTATAAAGAGGAATATTTTTCAGCTGTAGCTGAAAGTTAAATATGCATTCTTAAATGTTCTGATAAATTGCCTTTCTAAATGGTGGCGAAAATGGCATTAACATGACACTGACTTTCTGTCTGGAGTCATTCCCACACTATGACAAGAAAAGAATGAATGAATCAGCAGAAAAAATGTGATGAAATGGGAGGAAAAATGAACTATTTGCCCGTACATGTTCTCTCACTCTTACATTTGATACAAACTCCTTAAATCTCGTAGTTCCTCTGGATTTTACCCAGAATCTCTCAGTCCACAATGACCCATTAGACCATGGTTGATTTATTTATTTTGCGTCGTCTGATTTACAGACCCTTTATAAAGTAAAGGGCCCTACTTTATAAAGTAAAATTATACTGTTATGAGACATTTGGGAACCTAGCCTGACTTACATCCTAAATAAGGAAAGGAAAAGTAGAGATCTATATATGGATTAGTGAGAGGAGAAAGAAAGAGTTCTCTGTGCTTGCTTTTGCAGTCACTGTGGTAATACAGACAGCATTTCCATTTTTCCCCACTTAATCTCTAATATTAATACCTATAAATAAATGAAACACCCTTTTGGAAGGCATATAAATAATGAAAACTTCACAAAATGCATGTGGAGAGTGTGAGTGTGAAATGTTTGTTCATCCTTCTATTTGCTAATACCCGTAAGTCCATGATGTCTCCATTGAAGTGCAGTGGATTTTCCTCTATAAATTGCAATTGTCTGAGTCCAGGAGCAGCTGCACAAAAGCAATGCTTTTGGGAGGCGCTTGAGACTTGAGCAGGTAGGCAGGTGAGAATGAACGGTGGGGTGGAGGGGAAACTCATTTCCCTACTTCAGCACTCTGAGACATGATGGATTATCTTACCTTCCTGTTGTCAAAATGAATACGTTTTACAAGATTCTATTACTAAAATAAGACGACACTTATTGTGCCTCTTGACAGGTTTTAACAACAACTTTTTCGGAATGCCAACTTAATTTTGGCTTATGTCATATCTGTATAATTTTAATCTTCTCTCCTCTGAGAGAAGCTCCCTCTTTAGGGAATAATTGAGAAGATATAGCTGTGAAAACAATGATGTGTTCATCAGGAAATCAGGCTTAAAATACTTGTGGGGTTTCCCAGACACGTTGTAAAGAACCCCAAACCAAACCCAATGAAAAAAACCCCAAACACCCTAGCATTAATTTAAATATGCAGGTATGAGACAGAGAATCGTTAGGTTTGCTCAGTGATGGATTCAAACATATGCAACTGCTTAGACCAACAGACTGTATGTGTCAGCCCTGACACTTTCCTTCTCTTTCCACATAAACTGTGGTCTGTCATCCTGGAGGATCGGTTCAGTTTTAGAGGTCTGGATGAGAAGCCTTGACTTAACTATAAATTATGACTTACAATATCTTTGTTCTCATTATGTAAATAATGTTCTATATCTGACCCATTCAAAACACATGCAGAAATAGCTCATAATTTTAGTTGGGTCACCGTAACACAGCACTTTCACTAACATTTTTTTCCTTTAGCATGGTTGGGGATTGGCTAATCTGAATCATATGTGGCTTTGCTGTGGGCAACTGCATGCTTTCGCAGAGTTAAAATATAAATGGTCTGTAAAGCGTAAAGGGCAGGTAACAGCTCTGTGACTGTTCCTCTATTGCACAAATACAGAAGGCTGTAGGGACTGAAGATGAAAATGGCACCTCAAGCAAATGATTTGTTCATTTGATTCAAAGTCATGGTAAGAGTGCTAAAAGAGCAACGCTTCCCTTCATGTGCTATCGTAGGCAGGTCTTGTCCACTCTTTAAAGGCAGTGGGGGAGAGAGGGCTGAAATTTCACTGAATATTTCCCACTAAATGTTTCTGAAATCCTCTGACATTGCAAATATAAAATAGGCATTGACATGTGCAGAAATGGCAGTCATTCAACAGCTATGGGAAGAGGAAAATGTTGATACTGCAAATGCTACCACAGAAAGAAACTGAAATGCAAACAGTTAAGATGGAGATATCAAAAAATAAATACCAATCACAACACCTGAATAAAATAAATTTCTTTTGATTTTATAGACCAAGTTAGTCTATGTACATAATCTTTTTCTGTTCAGTATTTTGAAAGAGAAAGAAATATTTTATAAAATAAAGATCTATACTTAATATTTTTTTCAAGTAGCAAAAATTTTAATTTGGAAAAATTTCTTTCCTACCTCTATACTTAATACATTTAAATAGACATATTTTATATTAAATTCTTACAGAAGTCAACTAGAACATTATTTTAAAATGAATAAAATACAAGAAAAAGCCACACTTTGCAAATGAAATGAATGAGGACAGTATTTCAAATGGTGTATCTGGTATTATTTGTTGTGGTCATCTGCATTCCCTGAATAAACATACAACCTGTTAGAAACTAAGCCCATTTTAAAATCTACCTGCTGATGGAAGAGTTTTAGTGAATCAAGCTTATTCATTACCCTTCTGTTAACCCTGCCTACTTTAACACATCATCTTAAATTGTGAACTCTTCACAGCAAGAATCATTTTCTTCAAGGCTGCCCAAGCATCTGCTCAGGAGTTGGTGCAGAAAAATCAAGTGCGGCATTGCCTGGGAGCAAAGTGAACAACTGAGTTCCCTGAAGGGGCACATTTGTTGTGATCAGACGATGATGCCGTTAACTGCGCAGCCATCACATTTGAGTTGCTGCAGGACCCTACCCTGATAAAGTCCCTGTAAGGCTGATATTGTTCCTGTTCACTCAGGGGACTGAGCCAAAGCGTCTTGATTTCAATGAGCCTTAGATTGGACCTTGTCTACCAAGAGTTGCCAGACTGTCCATGGCCAACCATAAATATCAGAAAATGGACAGTGTACCTCCCCATTAGCAAATGTAAGTACAGAAAATTTCATGCTGGTTCAGGGTGAAGTAAAGAAAGTGTTAGACTGCTGAAGGAGATCAAATGGCTGGAGCAGAGCTGGGTGAGTAAGTTTCTTCAACACATATTTGGAAGACCAAAGTTTGTTCAGAGCTATCAAATCCTTTACTTACCATGCTTTTCCTCAGTACCTGGTGATTTTGTAACTGCTTAGATCCATGTGATCTGTTGTTTTCAGCCCTGGCAGAAGAAGACCAACCTCTTGTTAGACCAAGGACACAGTTTCTTCAATGCTAGCAGTTTTGTTCACTGTCTCATAAATATGAGGATCAGTGTCCTTATCTAGGTCCTTTTCACATCAGCCTGGTTCTTCCCAGGGCTACCTCATATCCAGTAACTGTAAAATTGTCCTGTTTCAGTACTGCATAAGAGATTGTGGATCAGTCTGCATAACAGATCTACTTAAGTCAGACAGGAATTTTTCCTACAATAAAATGTGTTTTTTCAGAGAAAGCATTGCTGAGCATATGTCTGTCTTGCAGATTAGACTTGACAAGCAATGCAGTTGACTGATGGGGCATGTGGGAAGTTCAGCTGTATAAATGAGATTTGGTTTACCCTTGTGCTTTCTGTATGACGTCTTATCTTTTACCAAGGATTTTAATGTTTGTCTCTACATCTTCACAATTAATGAATCCATGTATACTACAGTAACCAAGCCAACTGCCATTTAACTTTAAATACTTACTATTTTTTAAAGATTGTCCTCAGTAAAAATACTTTAATAGAATTAATATAAATCCTCCCTCCCCTCTCCTCCCAAAAAAGGTAAAGGGAGAGGAGCATCTGGAAACATCTGGACAGACTACTCCTCCCATGGCAGGTAAGGTCTCTCCTTGCCTTTGCTTAAAACCTCCACAAAATCTCTAAATTGTAGTGGCAGTGGCCCCAAGCAGGCTGACTGATGGCTTGGGGGAGAAGGAAAGGGGAAGGGGAAGGGGAAAGGCAATGGGAAGGGGAAGGGGAAAGGGAAAGGGAAAGGGAAAGGGAAAGGGAAAGGGAAAGGGAAAGGGAAAGGGAAAGGGAAAGGGAAGATCCTGAATTGAAAATTACATCCAGGATCTCTCAGGTAAATGAAAACAAGTTATATTTGGAAACGCTGATAAATGTGTCAGTAAGTAAGAGTTTTGAGTCCTCCAGTTTCCTCTGTCACTGGGAGATCCCACATCCATTCCCTGTGACTCAAACAGGCTGTGCAGAGTCCATGGTGCATCATGGGAAAATTCAGACACAGCATATTCAAGTACATGAAGTATGGCAGTGAGAACAAGCTCGTAAAGAAAAACATTGTTCAGAAATAGTGTTCAGAAACCCTAACAAAAACGTGCACATGATTACATTTCCATTTAAATATGAGTAGAGGGAACACGGCACAAGCTAATACGGAGTCAGAAACAGTTCCAGAGCAATGAAACAGGTTTTCACTGTAATCTCACTACTTTTACCCCAGTAATTGCATAATAAAGCAAGACAGAAATTCTGAATTTAAATCAAGTATATTTGAGAAAAATGACTTTGTTCAATTAAGATATGCAGTTCTTATGGAATTATGCTAAAGGTGGATGATCTGCTTGTAATCTGTTAACTGTATCTTTCTCTTCATTTTATTGCTCTAATTATTTTTAAATAAGATTCTTCTAATGAAAATAGCTTTATTTTCCTTATCTACCTCAGACTGTGATTGTCTGCAGTTTGATTAGTTAAAAGGAGAATAGGCAGATGGTGAGTAAGTTGTCATCTGACAGTTTCTTGGTAGGACTTCAGGAGCTGCTTCTTTCAATCCGAATTTTCCCACTGTTAACAGCCTTTCCGTACATAAATAAGTGATGAGAAGACAGGATGCAAACATATCAGGAAAGGGTTTTAAGTTCTTCTTTCTCCATTTCTTCTTTTTTTTTCCTTCTTAAAGGAAACTAAAAATTAGCTTTAACATTGCTAATTTGAACTTTTTGAGACGTTTTATGATTTGAAAGATCCTGCTGCATGCTCAGAAGACCTGCTACGAGCTCCATCCTGTAAGAATTGAGTTAAATGACTCACTCACCTCTCCCATGTACCAGCTCAATGCTATTGGTAAATGACACAGCTCAGCAGGACTATGCTCATGAATAATGATATGCCTGCACTTAAGGGTATTCATCTTTTGGAATTCAGTAATTATACAACCTGGGTCAGCTCACCTGTCTTGCAGTATTTTAGGTCATCATATTTACAGATAAATTCAGAGGAATTTTTTAAAGTATGAGACTCTAGAACATAAATGATCCTTTTCTGCAGCTTTAAAAAATGTGATTTAAACCCAAGCTTATAATTTGTGTTGTTTTTTCTCTCTTTTTTAAAATTACCTAACACCCAATAATCTACTCTGTGCAAACGAGTTACAGCCATTGCTGCATTGCACGGTAACTATGCGCCACAGAGACAGCTGGCCCACGCATGGCGGTTCACACCAGTGCATTACCACAAGGAGACAGGGAAGCTCCAGGGATGGACACAGGAGCTGGGCTGATTCATTTATGCTTTCTCTTTATCAGAAATTCAGACAAAGAAGTCAGAAGGTCTGAAAGGTCAACATTGAAGTGCAATAGGTCATGGATTCAAAGAGTTCTGGTTTTATATGTTTTTTAAGTTTGCAAATCAAAAAGGCCCAAGATGAAAATTTGCTGCAACAAATTAGAAGAGTCACAGTTCTGCAAACTAGACCACATTCTGTCAGTCAAACAGTCTGTCTTGTTTTTCAACTTTAAATATATCATGATATATCATTTATACCATAAATGACTGAATTACTGAGAAGTCAAAAAATATTTTTAAAAGAAAGAAAGATGCGTAGATTCTAGTCAGTCAATTAAAAACCATTTGTCCCTTACAATAATTAGAAAATGACTATTAGAAAATAATTAGAAATTTTTCAGCATCATCCATATTTGTTTTGCATTGGCTCTAGAAATATGAGTTAATTAAAATGCCAGGGACGTTTGATTTAATACAATATACTGGATCCAAACCTATGAGTTTAATCAAAGGGCTCTCTCCATCAGAAAAGATGAAGAGTTTATGGGATACATGAGGCTGGTCTGTCTGTGTTGTTTTTTTTTTTAAACTCTTGTGAAATACGGCAATAGAGAATAAATGAAACTCAGCCCAGTAAAAAATCTGAAGAGATGCTGTACAAATGCTTGTCACTAGCCATTGCAGTGGTTTGCTCCACTTTGCTTACCAATGAAGTGGCCTTGGACATAGTCATACCCAGTGTAACCATTTTCTTGCCTCTGCTGCTTTAATCGCAAGGTTATAANAACAAAACTAGAAGAGTCACAGTTCTGCAAACTAGTTTTGTAGACCACATTCTGTAAATCAAACCATTAATCTTCTTTTTCTAGTTCAAAAATATCTTACATCTACATAAATGAATGAATTACTGGAAAGAAAAGAAAGATTTTTAAAAGAAAGATGCATAGTTTCTGGTCAGTTAATTAAAAACCATTTGTCCCTTACAATAATTAGAAAATGATACATTTTTCAGCATTATCCATATTTGTTTTGCATTGGCTCTAGAAATATGAGTTAATTAAAATGCCAGGGACGTTTGATTTAATACAGTATACTGGATCCAAACCTATGAGTTTAATCAAAGGGCTCTCTCCATCAGAAAAGATGAAGAGTTTATGGGATACATGAGGCTGGTCTGTCTGTGTTGTTTTTTTTTTTAAACTCTTGTGAAATACGGCAATAGAGAATAAATGAAACTCAGCCCAGTAAAAAATCTGAAGAGATGCTGTACAAATGCTTGTCACTAGCCATTGCAGTGGTTTGCTCCACTTTGCTTACCAATGAAGTGGCCTTGGACATAGTCATACCCAGTGTAACCATTTTCTTGCCTCTGCTGCTTTAATCGCAAGGTTATAACATGCTAAGGGGCACACAAAAATGTTATAAAAGAAGCAGCCCACATTCTTAGTAGCTTACAGAAGAATTGAGCAAGAAGGACAAGAGTGGAAGTAAAACAGAGAGTGAATGACTTTCCAATGCAACTCAGTGTCAGAGCTGGAAATGCAGTTCATGTCCAGCCTAGTACCTTAATCCATTCAATATGAAACACTTGAGCTTGCCTCAGGATTGTTGGAAAGTTAAAAAATAAGGTGGCTTGGCAGATCAAAGGACTGAAAATCCAGCAAGGCCTATGTAGTACAAAGATACCACATTTGGCCTTGAATCAACTTTTTTAAGCTGGGTGGTTATTTAGGACTGATAGAACTACATCCTACCTTGTTCTTGTACTCTTCCCTGGGCATGTGCCATTGGGTGCTGGAGGCAATAACTGTGGACTCCACAGCTATGAATATCTGAAGTTCATTTGTACCCTGTGGATGACAGAATCAGTGAATAATTCAGGTCAGAAGGGAGATCTGGAAGTTACATGCTTCAGCCACTTCAGGATCATCTTACAAGTTAGATTTGACTTTAAAGTCAGATCTGGCTGCTCAGAGTCATATCATTCATGTTTTGAGCACCTCCAAGGATGGCGATGTCACAGAGTGTCTTGCCCATGGTCCAGGTGGTTGGTCACTCTCATTGTGAAAATCTGTTTTCCTGGTCTCTGGTAAGAACTTCTCCTGTTGTTACTCACGTCCATTGTCTTCTGTCATTCCTCAGTGCACTCCCACTGTGTCTCTCCACGCTCTCCCTGTAGGCAGCTGTAGACACCAGTAGGATCTCCCCTTTAGCCTTCACTTCTCCAGGCTGGACAAACACAGTTCTCCCCATGGCTCCCCAGACACCATGTCCTCCAACGACGTGACCAGCTGGTGGCCTCTGATGGACTTTCTTGTCCTGAGGAGTCTGAAACCCAGGCACAGGATTCTGAAAGCAGGCTTGCCAATGGCAGGCAGAAGGGAAGTGATCCTTTCCTCATAACACATCTGCTGACAACACTAACAAAAAAAAAAAAAAAAAAAAAGTAGCATATGAAATTTCATATATCTTTTATATAGACCTTGTTGTGTTTTTTGGGAGGTTGCTTTTGGTTTGGTCTTTTTTCCTGTGGGAAACTTAAAGTCAAAACAAGAAATTAAGCAACAGTTTAAAAAAAATCAGAGAACTTAAAATATCTTATATGTGAACGTATTAGTTTTGAGTAGGGTGCCCTTCTTTTTTATAGTAAGAACTATGCCTAGCCAAAGGACTTCTGCAGACACAAAATCATTGTATCAAGCTTAGATCATTAATTCCACTTTATAGCTGAGGAAATGGTTATATTCAGATTCAGTAGCTTCTTTACCGTCTCTGAAATAATCTCTGTATAAGGAGTATAAAGCTGAATCTCATCTATTAGTTGCCATTTTCTCTATGAATGAATCCTTCCTCTTTTCTGCATACATTAAAAGTTTATTGCTTCAGAGTACTTTTGTCACTGGGCATCCCTTTAGAATCAAGAAACTGGTTACCAAGGTGCCTTTTCTGGAAAAGCAGGTGGCATTTAGTCCATTTGACATGAACAGCAAACCACTTCTAAAGTAGGATGCATTTTTTTCTTGACACCTGGGATACACAACAGTATGATTTGACATCATTGGTAGGGATTTGTTAGTTTTTCTAAGAAGAAAATAAACAGTCCTTGCAAGAATGTGTTTAGCCTGATGTTCTGTCTTCGGCGGGAAAGTTGGGTGCACCAGCTGCAAGGCTGCTCCTGGGGAGGAGGCTCCAGGAGATGGGGGGGGCTTCTGTTTATTTCCCCCCCTCTTTTTTCTTTCTCTGGCTCATAAAGAGCAAATCTCACACTTGCCATTCATGCTGTCATGGGCATTCAGGAGATGCCAAGGTCACAGGACAGACCTCTTGTCTCCCTCTCAGTTTCCATGGTTTGTTGGCTGCTTGTTACATCTACAAGTGTTTAGGCTGAAGCTTCAGAGTAAGAACAGAGGGGAAATAAGAACTAACACAATAGTATATATCCTACAGATAGAAAACACCTGGGAGATGAAGCAGATAAATTTATTCCTTACTACTTGTTATAGGTAAGGAATAAACTGGTGCTGGTTTCACATGTGCTGTGCACTGTGCAAATTTTACACCAGAACTTATTTCGCAGATTTTTTTTTTAGTACGAAGAAATATGAAGACAGAAAAAGAAGGTGAAGACCAGGGCAGTGCCAAATCCCAGGCATGCAATATGAGTCTGCAGTGCAAAGTTGCAAAAAACCCTACAACTTTCTATTCACATTCTTCATTTTTTCATCTCTAAAGTAGATCCCTCAACATGTGCATTTGAAAGATGGTGCCACATGGAACAAGCCATATCTTTCTCTAGGAGGGAAAATTAACCTCACATGGTACAAATGAGTTACAACTTGTGATATGCTGCTGCAGGAAAATATTTTGACACAAGAAAGCTAAATTTATATAGCATAGACCAAGTCTTTTACAGGCTGGTGATACACTAGCCAAAGTAGAAATAGAGCAGCACAATGTTGTCTACAGGCATATCCACATTTAAAAGTATTCCCTTCTAGTCTGAATTGCTCGTTTCTTAAAGTCTCCGTCCTATTGTACCAAACTATCTTGAATGACATGAACAGATGAGCAGCTTCAAGCACCTAAACTTGATTTCATAGCATTAACTGCCTGTTCTAGTTATTTACAGTTCATTAACAGTCATCACAATTTGTTGAGGCTGTGACTAGAACCTTCTCCTTAAAAACAATGGAATAAATATATCTGAAGAATTAGTTGTTTCGGTCAGCCATAGGAAACACAGGACAACTGCAAGAATAAATAATTACCTTTGTTCAGTTGTTTTTTTTTTTTAATTCATTGAGAAATGGTATATATAATGTCTTCATAACATTTTTTTCACTCCTGCTCAGTGAAGCCTTAAAATATATTTATTTATTTATTTATTCTGAAAAATGGCAATTTGTTGGCTGTTTTCATTCAACACACTGCAAGGAAAATTTATTATATTTGCAAAAGTACACCATTTTATTGCTATGAAAGACAGTTTGTGTTCTTTGTAAGAGAAAACATTTTGCCTTGTTCTCGCTTGCCTTGCTGTTTCAACCAGAAATTACAAAAAATTATTTTATGTAACACTTCTCACTGTGCTTTGTGAATGTAGACTTAAATCCCTGGGCCAAAATAAGCGTCACGAAGTTCAACGGCAAACATACCACTGATGTTTTGATTCTGTTGGTGTAATTCTATATTAAGCTTATTTCAGCAATCCAGAATTAATGCTTCCATATTGCATTACATAATATCACCAAGCAACTGAAATATCATTTCAACTGCTTGTATATCATCAATCCATGAAAACATTAACAAAGTGTATCCAAATGTTGTGATTTTTCCTTCTGTCATTGTATTCAGGTGTGAGAAGTCATAAGTGATATCTACTGAATCAATACTGCAGTTTGAAAAGGTGAGAATTCCTTTTCTTTGACATTTTGTGATAATGGGATATTCTAAGAGCTTCCTCTGAGACTTGTTTAGAGTTTTTCTTCAGGACTGTTCCACTGTTAAAATTCGGTAATATTTAATAAAAAAATTATTTTGGTAATATTTTTGGATGGATTAATTAAACGGATTCACACGTCAGCGAGTTTATGCAAGTTTATCCATTCCTAGGTACAACTGTTTGGTTAAATGTTTTAGAAAGCAAAGAAATTACATTCTTACTAGATAAGGACTCACAGGTTTAGTGGGTGCAATGAATTTCTGTAATTCGTAATAGAAAGCTCAGGGAAAGCTCTAACTTTCACGGGAAACAGAATATGTTCAAACATGGGACTGAAGTGTCTGGTACCACTGAAAATGATGATATACACTTATGAGCTTATTAGTTATTAAATACTTGGACCTGAAAGTCTGTGACAGAAGGTGCTTAATGAATTTTTCTCAAGGCATTTTTTTCTTCCTTGTAAATCATACATAGCACATTTTGTCAGAGTGAACTCTCTGATCACTGTTTTAGGTACTTTAGGAGGTATACATCATAAAATACTGCATGGATCTAAAATTAGTCCTTGAATTATGAAATTTTCCTCCCAGGAAAGTTTCATGGGCAGGAAACCTACAAGCTGCCAGCTCTCACCTGGTCTCAGGCCATCTGTGTGGAGGAACCAGCCCGGCTGGCTGCAGGGAAAGCAGAGAGATGAGAGACAGACCTGGAGGGGAATGCTCCCCTCCTACACCGCAGTGATGTTCCTGCCAGGAATCACTGAGTCCCCAGGACAGACTTTCAAAAGCTGTAATGTTGTCTTTCAGTCTGTAAATGTCTCTTTCGTCACATTTCTACTAGAATAAAAGGACTCTTTAATAGAAATAGCAAGTACATTGTTGGTTTAGTAATGATAACGTGGGTGAATTGCACAGCAAAATAATTGCATAATCAGGTCCTAATACTTATGGAATTTACTGGAGCACTAAAGGAATCTCAGGGGATCTCTTCTCAGGGAGCAGAAAATCTTTTTTTATGAGCATAGCAGTTCGAAACCTCAAAATCGCTCCTTACAAGTGTAAATGAGATGTAGCTAATGCCGTCATTTTCTCTTTTCCTATTCTGTTGTGAATTCAAGACATAAAATCACATTGCCAAACATTTTATGGTACCCTAGGACCAGTTTTAGTAGGCAGCAAAAAACTGGCAGGCAAGGAAGGTAGATAGCAAATAACTGGGCCTTCTGCTTTCAAGTTGGTCAAAAGAATTTATTTCAAGAATTAAAATGAAATGAGAATATATTGATTATAGTCCACATATTGGCTTTTTTGGGACAGAAAAGAGAAAACAGGGGCTGAAGAGAGGGTTTGAGTGACCTTCTCTCCTTTAGAATTATTACGCTCAGAAAAATTTGAGGTCTTCTACATATAAAAAGTACAAAAAATAAAACTCCCAAAAAAGTAGGATGAAAGACTGCATAATCTAGCTCAAATTGGTGGTAATTATTATGCCACTGGAAGGTCATAGAAAACTGTGTTTTTTGAAATTTACTTATGATTGCTATCACTGTAATACTTAGAGCTGTCATCATTCCTCAGAATCACTTTGTGCTAGTACAGAGATTTTTAACTGTTGGTCTAGATAAAGACGAACAGATAAGAAATATAGTATGCTGAGGTCCAACTGGGTTGTCTTAACCTACAGGAAGAAATAATTTATAATATTTCAGGTTGGTGCATCTAAAAATACATGATCAAAATATGTGAATTAAGTTATCTTTTTTTCTAATTTGCAAACGGGGATCTAAGAGAGTTAATGACACTAAGTTGGGCAGACAGACTGATCAAGGAATTGCGCTCCTTTCTCCTGAGTCCCACATCAGTTTCACCCACAGAACGAATTATATTCTACCTATTTTACATGAAGTTATCTGTGGAGACATAGTTACATAAACATGAGGAATATTTTTTGACCTCATGCATATGATGTAACCACCCTTCATGTACGTAGTGCATTACGTACATACACTGAAGAATTTAAGGCATTGAAATCTGCATCACATCTAAATCATACAAGAAATCCAGATCATTCACAGGTGTCAGAGACATGGTTTGCAGAAAACAGGCACTTGTCTGGCATAACTCATGATCCAGGTTGTGTCACTGGCAGCTTAAAGTGTGATGTTTGCGAATGTAAATTTCTCAGGTGCATGTACTCTCACAATGTAGGTTAAACCCAGTACAATTTAGGCTCTTATCATTTGTCATATCTTAATTTCCATTTTGCTATTCAATATGTGTTGAAAGGACTAGGACTGGACTATGCAATCAGTTTCTCAAGCAACTCATATTACTGTACCTAAATCAAGAATGCACTATTTTTAAAGTATGAAAAGCTCTTAATCTTTCTTATAGTCCAGGAGCATCACACAACAGAGACTTGCAGGTGGACAAAATAATTTCTACAAGCTATAAGAATATGACTTCAACGGTAAGGGGAGGTGCAGGTAAGAAGGAATGCAAGATTCCACTTCATGATTTTTTGGTTCCTTTCTCTCAGAACGTTCAGGCTTATTTCTCAAGTTCACAAATACATGTCTAAAGTTAATCAAATGCCTAAAGATTTTGCAGCATTATGCAACTAGTAGCCAGCTTGAGGCACATTTCCTCCTTCAGGCTGCATGGGCAGATGATATTTTCTCAGTTTGCCAAGGGCAATGCAGCCCTTCCAGCCTGGCCCTTACAGAAGCTATTCACCTTACTAACTGCAGAAATGCAGGGAAAACTTAAAGAACATTTGCATTTAATTTTGTTGTGGTTTTATGCTTTACTTATTGAAACAAACATCACTACCAAATTAGAATAAATATAACACCAGGCTAAGAATGTGAAATTTACTTATTGATTACGGGAGGTCTTTATGGGAAATTTATTTAAGAATCCTCCAAACACTAATGTGATGTAAAGATTTTATTGTAACTGCTATTGCTCATTTTAAGTGCAGTTGTGTTTCACTCATAGAATACTTCTACTGAGAGAAAGACAGATCAGACAATAAGAAAGTAGTCTGGAGAAAAGATGTGAAAGCAATATAATGGAAAAAACATAAAATGTTTTAAGCGGAAAATGCAAGAATCAAGCTAGAAGTGGAATGTTGGTTGCAATGGAAGTTAAACTGCTCTGACGCAGTTTTGGAAATGTGACAACTTAGATGCATTTTTTTTCTGTCCTATTTATTTATTGATGCCACAATAATCTATTCAAACTGGTAAGAGCTGAGGACACTCACAACCGGCAGGAGGCATTCATCAAGTGGTGGAGGAGTGCTGCCTTGTAGTGCTGGGGAGAGTGTTTTCTCTGAAGAAGAGATTTGCCTTCTGTTCCCAGCTTTAAATCTTCACTTGCTGGATCTCTCTGAGTCTGGGAGATTATTTACCCTGACTTTTTCAAAACTGGTCTGAATTCAGTTGTCCTGCTGCAAATTGGAACTTTTTAAAGTCTCAGCATGGGGCTATGCTTTTGCTGGCATGACATAGTGGATTCTTCCCACTTCTCCACCCAGTCCCAAGAGGAGGGGCAGGGGACATCATTATCACACCTGTCTCACTCCCCTCCCCTCACTGCTCACTTCCGAACTGGTTTGCAGCCTCAGATCTGGAGGTCCCGTCCAGAACAGCGTGCAGTAACACGTGGGGTGAGAGCACCTGGACCCAGTGGATGGTGGTCCCAACGAGACAGCCATCAGCAGCTTTAGCGACTCTGTGACAGGGTACCACAGCCTGGAGGTAAAAGGTAATCAATCTCTTTCCAGTAACAGAACAAATGGCATCTCCATCACCAGGATCAGAATTGGCGTCATGATGGGAGAGTGTTAATTTTTATAACAGAGATTCAAACATGCCAAGTGCAGGGAGACGGATGCAGTCAATTAAAGTCTTGGGAATTCCTCATCTTAGTCTTATGCCTGAGTCTTATACCACTTATGTCTCAGTGGTCTAGTCTTTGGAAAGGCAAGGACTGTCTTTTTCCATAGAGATTCAAGTCGGAGAAATTACTTCTGGTTGTTTTTTTTTTTTCCACAGGATTTCATTTCCATTTTAAAAGCTTTTCATCAATGGGTATTTTCATTGTGCGTTTCTGGAATTTAGAGGGCAAAAGAGAGATAGGAACATTAGGAAACATTTTTTCATTAGCATTGATGATTAACTACATTGACAGAAAGTTTTCTTACAATTGCTTGTAACTTAAGATCCTTTCACTCAGACAGGTGAAAGTTTAAGTGTTTTTTTTATTCCATAGTTTCTGTCATCTGAACAGCAAATTCTTTTACTTAAGTAACACAGCTTTTGTTAGCACTCAGGTTTTGAAATTGTCCCACAGAGCAGGTAAGTTTCTCTGATAGCTCACAAAATCTGTGTAGCTACAATTTTGGCAGACACAAAAAATATTGTTTTCTGGATTTTTTTTAATAGTCCATGGAACTTTCTTATTAATCTGAAAAGTTGGTAAAGAAACATCTACCATATTCTCTAATGCTGTATTAAATCTTTTTGAGGTGTAATTTTAAAGCTTTTAACCAGGAGTACAGTACTAAGTAGTGACTAGCCTTTTTTTTTTAAGAAGTAACTTAAAAGTTGTTATGTCTATTTCATAAAAATGGGTGGGCATCATGCAGACCCGTTTCACATAAATGAAGGATCAATTCAATTTTGCAACCATTGTTATTCAGATTTATGTAAATGTGTTTGTAATATTTAGCCCAACTTATTTTCAGATAAAGGCTTTTCTTTAAACCTGTTTAAAACATGGATCCCCCAACTCTTGAGTTCTGCTGTTCTTATCCACTCCTTTTTTCACCTTCCGTGAAATCTGTTGAGAATTATTGTTTAGTTTTGGAATAAATTCTCCAATATGAATGGAAGATTTTCACAGATGAGGTGATACTGTTGGGTGGATGAAATCCCCTATAAATATGCAGGCATTTGGTATGAGCTGCATGTATCAATCATATCATAGTTCCTTATATTAAGCCTAAGGAAGGGATTTTTTGCTGTTTTCTGTTTGTGCAGACAGAGTTACTTTTTTCCCTTTATGCATCATTATCTGAGAAAAATTTTCACTGCCCTATGCTCTGATTTATAGCTCTCAGTCTGTGAAAAAAACAAAAAAAGGTCTCCAGTATTCTCCTAGAAGGTGCTTGAAAGCTTGCTGTTTATTTCACACCAGAAGTTAAATTCCTTGTCTGTTTCAGTGACCTTATTCTAGCAGAATATTACATAGACCTGCTTGCAATAAATGGACAGAGCCACAGAAATCACTGAAAAAGTTTATTTCAGTGTCTGCAGTGGTATTTCAGTAACCCATTTTAGTTCAAAGTAGTTTGCATCATATAGACTTTGGTTTTTGGGTTTTTTTTTTCAGAATATTTCTTTTGTATTAGTAAGGATTCTGAAATTTCTGGCAGTTCAGAAATGCCTAAAAATTAGTGAATCCCCACTGTTAGAAATATTCTTCCTGTGCATTCAAGGAGGTAAAGGAAGGAGCGAGCTGTTACTGGGTTCTCCTTTCAAGAGAATTTCCCTGTCTTGTGTTATTGCTTGTTCACTGCTGATCATTTGTTCATGGGAATAAAAGCAGATGATCCTTCCCACTCACTGCGCCTGGAGTTGGGCTCAGCTTTGTGTCAGAGGACCACACAGGAACTAAAACAAGGGTTTGCTGTGTCAAAGCCTGTTCACGATCTTCCCCTGGAACTGCTGTCCTAGAGTGTGTGAAAGCAGCAGGAGAAACACCTTTTTCTAATGTGTGAATTTTCCGGCTGATGTCACAAATAAGTGAATTCAAGCTGATGCGATAGTACTGAACTCTACAGTTGATTCAAGACCAGACCAAAGTGGTTTTGGCACCTCAGACTCGTTAGAGATAATGAGAGAAGCTGGAGAAGGTTTAGTAATAGTAGCAAGGGCAAGAATGGTGCAGAGGTCTACATGAGTGCAGAACTGGACCCGGGAGTCCACAGGACCAGTGCAGGGACACATTGCACCTGCTTTGCCGACTCAAAGAGATGACAATAATATGAAAGTCACTGCTTTACCAGGATTGTTGGTGTCACACAGCCTGGGTACAGAGCGCATGATATTTCTCATCACAGTGCCCCAGTGTGCTGATGGGAATGCGGACAGGAAAAAGTTGTAAAAGCTTCTCTTGGTTTTGAATTTTTACTCAGTGTCTTTTAACCACATTCCCTTTTTTCTACTGTGTTGTGAACGTACAGCCTTTCAAAGGCCACTTGCTGAGCTAATTCTAAGAGACTGCTTAGAAATCAGAGCTGGCAAAGTGTTGCCTTTTAGCTCATCGTCCTTCTGTTCATTCAGTTTATTACTTCTTCCAGTTGTTTTTTTTTAGAATTTGTAGATTCATATTCAGTGGTTGCAATAAAATAAAATGATGCTCTGACAATTCATATTGTGAACTATTACATTGTTAATGATGAGCAAATAAAGTTATGACCTTACTAAAGTCAGAGATGTGGCAAAATACTTTTACACAGTAAATTATGTGACTCTAAGCGGTGTTAATTGCTATTTTATATTATTATACAATTAAAGGTGGCTGAGAAGAATGGGAAATAGGATGATGACTTATTTTCAAGATTAATACAAGGACTGTAGCGTGAAGAACAAAAGTGAGTAGGTGCTGAACCGTGTCATAAGAACAGACTTTATATTCTCAGACAGAGTAAATCAGGCTGTAGATATGTGACTTAGTGCAAGTCAGTGTGGTCTTGTGGTAACAGATAGTGGGAGATGGGAATACATATCATGTAAGAGTTAAAAATGAAGACTGTTTTGCTTATTTCCATCCTCACAAGATTTTTAATACTATGATAAAAATACTCAGCCAACAGACACAAATTCTTCTTACCAGTCTGCTTTCCCAGTGGTGAAAACCAGCAAATTAGACTACTCAGACTTGAAAACTAGAGACTTAATTCAGTCATGCTTTTAAGGCTCTCTGTAGGCTTAATAGTAATCAAGCTCATCAAAACTCTACACTGCTGTGTTGGATGCTCAGAAATGTCTTTTCCAAATACCCACTTACTCTTTGCATGAGATTGTGTCTCCTTCAGTTTCATCAGTCTTCAAAGGAACAGGGAGTTCCTAATGAAGCTAAATTGAACATTCCTGGTTGTTTGTGTCTATAGCAGTTTCTCTTGTCTGATGCTGGCACGATTCCACTAAATTCAAGGGTGCTATGCAAGCTGAATATCTGGCCCATATCTGAAAAAAACAGCTAGAAACCTGTCTAGACCTATCTTCCTAGTGATGAAGGTAATCTGGCTGTAACACCCCAATAATCAAATGGCTTGAGTTACATATTGTGTGTGCAACAGCATTGAAAATATTATTTTTCCTTATCCTGTGGTAGCTTATTTCACCCTTTACACTCTTGATGGAGCCACCAGAAAGATGATGCTGGTAAACACAGTGGCAAAGAAGAATATCTCCTTAACTGGGAGCCCTGAAACTACCCTGATAAGCTCAGTGGGAATCTCATAGATGGGGACCAATTAGCAGGACAAAGAAACCTTGATGGGTGCAGAAAAAGTAACTGCGATAATGAACTGACCTTCCAGGAAAACAGGAATCAGCAACAACTGTTCTGGGAATTGGTGTATCTACACCAAAAATGTATAAAAAATAACTCACTAAGTAACTCACTACCTACCCAAAATGAGCTTCCTTGCTTGTAATACATGTATATTTGCTTTACTCTTGCAATATATATATACAGTTGGTTTCCTAGTGGTAAGTTTGTGGTGACTAATTGTGTGTGTATGAGTGTGTGTGTGTATACACATATATATTTCTATTTACTAATAGCAATTTTGTAGTAATTTGTAATAAAGAAATTCCCAAAAACCCAGATCTCCATCTCCTTTTGTACTGCAGATTCCCGAGAACCCCACAGTTACATTTTTTACACACCCACGTTCTAAATTCAAAGGATAAAAATCATATTTTTTCTATAGTGTTCCCCTAATTATCATGTCAATCTTTCTGTAATCCAAAACAAAAGCCGTGGGGTTGGGGAAGAGTCCTTGGTCTCTACCGAGTGTTATACTGTAGTCTTATCTCCATGTTCAAAGCTGATAATAAAGTCAACAGTCTTCAAAACTGAAGAATGATCAAAGTTCAGAAACAAAAATAAATGCATAGAATATAAGGTCTGGGAGCTATCAGCTGACTGCAACCAGGTGGTTTTTTTTAGTTATTCTCCTCCTGAGAGAGAATAAACTGATCTAACTCAGTTTTCTAGCCCTTGGGTCATTGAGCTAGGATCAACAAAAAAATGCTATATGAATGGATTTTCTGCACTTCTTGTACTCCACAGTGTATAAGAAATGGAAAAGCACAGATGCTTTTAATTCACTTATTTTCTTTTTTTTTTTTCTTAAGAAGAGGAAGGATAGATAGTTTATTAATTGGACCCAGATTCTTCATATAACTCTGAGTTAATTTTGTGTGAGAGATTTCTCAGTGAATGTTTTCTTACCTGAATAATGAAAAGTAATGATATGCTCCTTATCCTCACGTGCTGCCCCCTCTAATCTCCCATTTCTCTTGTGTATTTTTTTCCATAGCTTTCATCTTTACATATTTCTTAGAGGAATATTTTGGATGGAATATTCATTTCATTTAGATATTTTGATGTTTTTGCCCGAAGTTAAAATAAAATGTGTATATACACGTATGCATAAATGATAATGGATATAATATGTGTCTATATTAAAACAATAAAAAATAATGAAATGTTCTTTGTCCATTTCTTAAAGTTGTACAAAAGTTTTGGCATGACAGCTTGGATTACTCAAGACTGTTCAGAAATAGGGGAAAAAAAATAAAAATCACTTTTTGACTTCTCCCTATTCAGGTACTTGACAGCCTTCTCAAACTTTTTTCTACATTTCTGTCCCTTGTAAGGTATTTCCCTGTTCTGCCAGTTTGACATTATGATATCACGTGATAATAAAGGTGGCAAGTAATTTCTTTTCCCAGTCTCTCTAGGCATTCTCAGTTAACTCTTCCTCTCTTTTGATGCTTAATTTAAATATATGTTCCTATTTTCCTACTTATTTTAGGTTCCTCAAAGTTCAGTGGTAGATATTCACAAATCATATTAGTTGTCAAAAGATTATTTTGTAAGCACCTTTTCAGACTCCTGAAAAATTTAGCTGCTTCTAAGACTCTAAGACTCAGAGGTGATGCAACTCTCTCTGAGTTTGGAAATGGGACAATGCTCTTGAACAACACCTCACATTAGTTCACCCTGTTGGATATGAGGGGCAGTTTTCATCATATGGACTCTGTCTAAAATAAAGGATCAAATACAAAGTCTGGTGAGGTCATAGTTCAACATATATGTAACTCATTTGTCTTTTTTCCAAATCTGTTTAGGTAAACTGATGTCAGTGGGAAAAGCACCACCTTTATTACCTTTTAAAGCTTGATTTGTTGGACCTTTGGGGGAAAAAGAATTGATGCTAAGTAGGAGCAGAAATAACATTCCTTGCCATAAGTCCAACCCTATAATTCTGTACTAGTCGCACATGTGTGTCCAAGTGAATCAACGTGTATTTTGACCCAATTCAACTCTTGTTGAATCTAGTGAAGAGATACCCATTGGCTTCCATAATTCTTACTTAGTGTTATCATTAATCTTTCCTTTTCTCTGAGCTAGTCTTATATCAAACAATGTGGGAGATAACCATGAAGTTTCCAGAGGTTTGGCATCACTAACTATTAACTAACAGATCTCAGAAAGAATTAGTATAAAAAATAAACTTTACATAGTGCATAACTTTGAATTGAACCTGGTTATTGGAGCTGTTAGCAGTGCTTTTCAATTTGACTTTCACAGACAAGCACAAAGCACAAAAAAAAGGACCTATTTATAGTATTCAGAGTGCCAAAAAAAGGCTNGATAACCATGAAGTTTCCAGAGGTTTGGCATCACTAACTATTAACTAACAGATCTCAGAAAGAATTAGTATAAAAAATAAACTTTACATAGTGCATAACTTTGAATTGAACCTGGTTATTGGAGCTGTTAGCAGTGCTTTTCAATTTGACTTTCACAGACAAGCACAAAGCACAAAAAAAAGGACCTATTTATAGTATTCAGAGTGCCAAAAAAAGGCTATCGATCAATAAGTGGACTGCATTGTCTGTAACTTCAAACCTTGCAGACTTAAAAATGCTTTCCTGGTTACCAGTGACATGTAAGAAATCAACTCCATATGTCTCAAAATTTTATAAATAATTTTGTTTGTGTACAAAGGAAGAGTGTCTTGGCATAAGCGAGATGGATGTCTAGTCTGTAGTTCAGTTCCTGGTATTCGATCGTCAAGAGATCAGCTTTACTAAAGTGCCCAATAGGCTGATAATTAATTATCGCGGCCTATGTGAGCTCTGCTTGGTGACTGCCCTGCAGGCACGTGCTCCCCACCCTTCTCACCCAGGAGGGCTGTTTTGCTCATCGCAATAAATCATTGCAGTACAGGCTGTATTTGGTAACCGACACATCAAGCCCAGATCTGAAATCCAGTGAAGCTACCGGGGACCTCTGATTTCTCTCCGTAGTCTTTGGATCACAGGGAACACAGTTCACACCCCTGCGCTCCCAGCCTCCAATGAGTCTGTACACAGGGAAAATGGAGCCAAAACTAAACGATGTCTCAGTTTCTCATCATTGTCTTTAAGTACCCATTTCTAATCTGCAAAACAAGATGTTGCTTTATCTGTTGTTCATTAGCTCCTGTTGAAGAATTAGCTGTTATTGCTAGCCTTTAAATTAGGAAAATAGATGATGTTGTTTTCCTTAGTGCTTTTAAACGTCACAGTCAGTTATATCAGAGCTCACAAATCATTGAAATTCCTGTCCTAGGATACGGCCCTTCTAATAAACCTGTTCAAAGGGATATACGATGGAAGAGTGGCATGTGTTTGTGCTGGACAGATAATTTTATATTTGAAATAATTGCTCGCAAAAATCAATCTTGTTTCTAACAATCAATTTTCTGTTAATTATTATGGTTTTGAAGATTGTAATAAGGATTTAGTTGCAAGGTGCTACAATATAACACAAACCTGTGAAAGTGGTTTCTTATGCTTGTTTAAAGGGAAAAACTAATTAATTGAAGCTTCAGGCACATCCTGAGTAAGAAAGAACTCAGGCTTAGTCCAGGGAGCTCACCTGAAATGGAGAGGCTCCGTAGAGTTCAGAGGGGCAAATGCAGGCGAAACAGACTCTACGGACACTTGGACGTGATTATCGCTTGGACGTGATTATCTAGATGAGTTCTATTCCTCATGTGTGTCACAATCCGTGTGCATCCTCAGCAAGCCCAATTCTTCAGACAAGTTCAGGCAGCCTGTTTCATGGTTTTCACAAGAACCATGGTCTGTCTGCCTTCCCTGCTAGGTATGAAAAGGCTCACTCACCTGCAAAAATGTCAGGCTTAAGCTCCAAAATGTCTCCATTCTTGCTCACTCCATTAAAAAAAGTAAATTTAATGTTGTTTCTAGGATTTCAGAATAGGAGACTGTAACAGCAATACAGCTCGTTGCACAGTCTAGCCTATGCTGCAGAAAAATGCAAACAAACTGGAAGGCAGGAAAAAGGGTTTATTTCAAGGATCACTGAACAGTTCAAGTGACCCTAGAGGTATCTTTTATTTTTTATGAACTTGGTGCTGCTTGTATTTTGTGTGACAACCAGTCTTCCCTCACAAAGAGCTGGATTTCATAAAGTCCCTGCTTCTGAAATTGATCTCCTGCATGTGCCTTGTTGGAGGTCTGCTGAACTGTCAGTTGCCTATTCCATCTCCCTTTCCATTATGAAACTCACAGAAGTCAGTTGTACTAGTTGGCTGATCACTAGCTTTCCTTTCTTTTTCCTGGATTTTCAGAGTATGAAAAAAAAAAGGAAATTATGTAACTAAAAGAAGTGCTGCAAATTATTATGCTACAGCACTAGTAAGTATTTAAGAATACTTCAATAGAGAGTAGGTAATACATTGCCTTTTTTGATGAACTTACTGTGGCCAGCTGAACGGTAACTTGAAGTCATTGACAGACTCTAGGCAATACAAAAAAGAAGGAAAAACATTGTCTTCATGGGGATTTAACGTCACTTTCTTTTTCTGCCTATAAATTGGAGACACGTTCATACTAACATCGACTGCATTTCTTAGCAGGAGCTTTTTGGTATTTTTCCCAGAAAGCAGCAGGCGAGAATTGGTGTGTGCGGTTTCACAGCTCTTTGGAGAGTAACATGTCAGCAAAATCATTAATATGATTCATTTAATATTAACCAGAGCACAGAAAAAAACAAACCAAACCAAAACAAAAAAGCACAAGTGGATCTACATGGAGATTTTTAGTATTACCCTAGTAAAATTCTTAATAGTGTCATGTTAAGGCACCAATGTCATCCATTTATTTTAAGTTGGACAACAGTGTTTATCAGAAAAAAAAAAAAGCAAAATATCTGTGACAGTTTATAGAGCCCCCACAATCTTGAAGTGCATAATATTGCTCTTTTGAGGCTTCGATGTGGAAATTTTAAGAAAGTGGGTAATACTATTCTGCTAAGGCTGTGATGTGGTACAACTGAGATATTCAGCTCCCACTTCAGCACACCAGTGCTTGAGTGTCATTCTGCAATTCTTTTAATATCACTCTGTCATTATAAATAAGATTTTGGTCTTTGAATTTTATGAGTCCTGGGTGGACTTTCAGCTGCCACGGAACTAGCTCTGCTTACTGGGTTCAGTGGAAACACAGCATTGCAGCTGCTGAGGGTCTGGTCCAAAGTCTATTGTAAAACAAGGTTAATGTCAGCTTGATTTCAAACAGTCACCTCAAACCCTTCAACCCTGACACTATTTCTAGCCATTTGTTATTAGTCACACAACATGACTTACATGAGGAGATGAGGTGAAAGGAGGAGTGAAAGATTGGTACTGGTCATCTTTCTGGGAATGCTGATTTATGAAAATATATAAAAATAACTTATTTATCTTAATTGTTCTTTCTTTTTTCACTGTAGAGTTTAAATAATGGTCATTTGTACAGTGCATCAAGTAATTATTTGAGAATGACCAAGGGTGGCAGACGATGTGCAGGATACCAAAGGTGAGACTATTGGTCAAGCAAACCTCACAGAAATGGTCACACGCTGTCTCTGTCTCAGGTGATATTCATTCTAGGCGAAACTCAGGCTCTGTGCATAAAGCCCGCATGCAAGTCTTCCCAAGACTCACAGACATTCACAAGACTGTGGAAAAAAAGAGCAATGACATGAAGATCAAAGCTGGGCATGTTCAGCTCCTCTGGGCCTGAGGAAGCCATATGGCATGGCCACATCTAGAAACGAGTCCCAGCAGAGACTGACAGGACATTAAGTGGAAGGAGTGGGCAGGGTCTTTAAAATAAACAAAAGGAGATTGCTTTTTTCACAAAATATGTAGTAACACAGTGAAAAAACTTGTCGCTGGCTGTTGTGCAGGTTGGATGCTTGTATGGGTTGTATGAGCTAAAAACACAAACAGGCAGGTTCATGGAAGAAAAATCCGCTGAGGGCTGTGGAAGTACACAAGCCATAATTTAAAGGAGGTTGCAAGCTTAATTTGCAGAATTACAGTTACACTGCTTCCCTGGCTCTCAAGCTGTCCTTAGGCACTCAGCGTAGGCATGGCAGTTGGCTAGACGGTGCTTTGCTCTGCCATAGTTCTGACACTTCTGTGGTAGTGAAGCAGCTCCAAACATGTTCTTGCACTGATACAGGTACAGATAAGGACGTGCTGGAACGTGTCCAGAGAAGGGCCACGAGGATGATCAGAGGGCTGGAGCACCTCTCCTGTGACAGAGGACAGACTGAGAGAGTTGGGGTTGTTCAGTCTGGAGAAGAGAAGGCTCCAGGGAGACCTTGTAGCAGCCTTCCAGTACCTGAAGCTGAGGAGGGGCTGTTTGCAAGGGCATGTAGCGATAGGATGAGGGGCAATGGTTTTAAACTAGAGCAGGGTAGGTTTAGATTAGACATTAGGAAGAAGTTCTTTACAATGAGGGTGGTGAGGCACTGGAACAGGTTGCCCAGGGAGGTGGTGGAGGCCCCATCCCTGGAAGTTTTTAAGGCCCTGACAGACGGGGATCTGAGCAATCTGGTCTAGTGGGAGGTGTCCCTGCCCATGGCAGGGGAGTTGGAACTAGATGATCTTTAAGGTCCCTTCTAACCCTAACAATTCTATGATTCTATGTTCCTTGATGTCTCCCAATTTCTAATTGTCATACAGGACTTAGATATCTGAACTTTGCATCATTCTAGTTTGCTCAACACTGATGATTTTTTACAGGTCACCAGCCACCACTGGTGCAAGCAAATAAATATCTACTTCAAAAAGTTTATTTCTCATGTGTAAAAACAGTTAAAATTTCAAAGATAAAATTTCATAAGAGAAACGGACATTTGTTATAAAGAAGAGTTTACATCCACAACTATCTCAAATGCATTCTTGCAATTGAGATTTCTCTAGTTTTTCAGCCTGGATCTTTCTGAGGCCACAAAAATTTCTGGAGTGTGAACCAGAAAATAAGCATTAAAAGATTATGATTAATAGCTACTTCTATAGACCTCTCAACATCATAAAATAGAGGAGAACCACAAAGAAAAAAATAATAAGAAAGGTTCATTTTCTAAGCTGTCAGGCTGAAACTTTAGCTACTCTAATAGAATAGGTTTGAGATGTTGTTTGCAACGATGAAGACACTGCTAAGTAAATGCTAATGTTTCACCATTCAAAAAACCTGAAAATGTTGTGATAATATTTTGAAGTGCTTTCCAACCTCAATGGGGAATTAATGTATTTACAGCACTCTGAAATTACATTTGAAGCACAAAAGCTGCAACTTACTCAAACTAAATTCCCAAGGTACTGAATGGCAATTTTGTCCAGTTGGAAAATGCTTTTAGAGGACAGTGAGTGATTTTCAGAGATCTTACAGACAAGTATGTCTTTCATATTCTTGAAGGCAGAAGTAAAGTTTGTGCAATAGAATTGCAAATAAATTAGCTTTATCATGTAGTTCCTTTCGGTTAAACTTGGTTAGCTATAGGTACTGGAGCACAATAGCAGTCTCATTAGGGGTGTGATAAGGAGTGAAAAGTCTGTGAGCCCAACTGCAGTTTATGTACTATAATATAAATCCACTTGATTGATAATGCTATGTAGGCATATAGAAATGAGAATTTAGCTATATGGAACTAAAGATTCAAGATAAGTAGTCTTGCTTGATAGTATAGTTAAGTATTTACAAAAAAGATGCAGGTACATAACTTTCCAAAAACTGGAATAAAGATTAGGAAAAGAAATACAACTATCTTTCATAGAAAATCTCTGAACAAAAATCTACCAGAAATAGCTTAAGAATATTTAATAAAAAACTTAGCTTCCAGTCACATCAGAAACATTGCAGGAATACTGATGTGACTGTTACTGAATATGATATGTCTAAATTCAGATGCACTACTCTATATCTAAACAGAAAAGTTTAATACATGTAAATAAATTAGAGGAAGAATAAAGACACTTTTTTCCAAACATTCGCAACATTTAGTTTAGAATTTTGGAAAAATTATATTTGGACTATTCCTAGTAGGAATTATATAATATTAATTAAACAAAGTTACTTGAAAGACTGTGTGGTTTAAAGTATATTCAATGCCTTACATGGCATTAAATCACATAAAACTGACAACCATATATTTCACGATTATACCATAGCATGCACTTAGATGGCTGGCACCATGGTGGCTCTCCACTTCTGAAGTTTTTGTTAGACATCTGTTTGTGTTTCCAAAGACCAAAACTAGCATTTAAAAATTTGGTCATAGCTGACCTGCCGAGGGTCACACAGTCAGACCTATGGAAGTGGAGCAGGACCCAGGAACCACACACAGTGATAACCCATGGATCCTTCTTTAAATTCATGGAATAAAAGAAAATTGGATGAAAACTTTCGCTGTGGTGCAAAGATGTTCAAAAAAGGGTATGGCTTTTAAAGCTTTTTCAAATTTTTTTTCAATTTTATTTTATAACAGCCATAGGAATTTGGGGTTTTAAAAAAAGTAATCGAATAATCCAAGCTGTGCTTTGTGATTTTCCTACCTTTCTGGCAAGAAGCAGTAGTATAGGAAGGAACTGCTTAATTAGTATCATGCCTCCTCTTGTTTTTTGCTTCAACTAATACATTTAATTGCTCTATGTCAGCTAGAAAAAAGTGTAGGGCATCATTTTAATAATTCCTTAAACTTGTCTTCTCATTTGCATAACAGTGAAGTAATCAAATCTGTAGTGTGGGCATCACGTCTGCACACATCTAGTCACAAAACTGGGGTATTTTTATTTTGAATGTTTGAATACAGCTAAAGTACCCTTAAATTGGAAATGAACATATGCCATACTGGTATATTCCCTTATGTCTTTTTGTATTCATCCTTTTGTTATTATTTTTTTCCCTCAGTAAACCACCATCTTGCTAGCTGAGCTGACGAAGGCCTCACACAGAGGTGACTAATGTCCAAAAATCATCGGGACAGATCGAGGAAAGCATGGGAGTGGTCAGTAAACAGGAATGTTTTTTCCGTGGGTGATTTTCTCACCTGTTACAAGAGCAACTTCACAACCACAGAAAGGAGCAAGGTCTCTCTACCATAACGGTACCCTCAACCAGAATGGTGTTGCCAGAAAATTGTATATATTTACTTGGTAGTATTCTATAAAACTTTCTGGCAACATGACTTCGATTTTGTCTAATGAGCGGTTGTGTCCGTGGCAGTGCTTAAGCTCTGCGGCTTGCTTGACAGTGCTGCCGAGACAGGTTCTTTTTCTTTCTCATTGCTCTTTTGTAGTCTAGTTAAAAGATGGATGACTGGGATCAAAACTGCTCATAGTTTAGACATTTTGAGTAGGGGCATCCTAGAAATATACTGAGTGGCTAGAGGCAGCTTTTTCTCTGGATTCATTTACACTTCAAAGACTTCAGCAATAGTATCCAGCACTTTCCTTCAATGTAATTCCCTCTACAGATATCAAAGCACTTCCAAAAGGACTTAGTGTCACTTTTCCCACTTAACACACATGTAGCCTAACAATATAAGACTTAAAAGTGAAAGAACAAGATAGATGATTTGCAGCCATGTCTGTCTGCGATAATGTTGTGAAGGCTGTTTATCCCATGTAACAGAGGTGCTTATTTCTCACCTCCTGCCCATGGGTCTGGCTTACAACACCTGGATCCATAAATGACTGCAAGTTAAACGGGTTCAAATCACCAAATCTGGTGAAAGATGGTAACATATTTAGGTATGTTTAATTTTCTTCCTCCTGCCCTGGAGCTGGAATAGGTATTTTATTTCAAAATCTGTGGCAGCACAGTAACAGGTTCATCTCAAAATGCTTCATCAAAGCCTCTTTCCCGCTGTTACCGATGCAGAGCTGACAGACTTTAAGGAGGATTTCAGGATTTCTTTAATCACATTTAGCTACTCTTTTGACACAGGCACGCTGCTTTTAACGATGTGGTTGGGGATCTTGGGGTTTTCTCTCTAGTTTATGGGAACAGACCAGCACAGACAGACCTTGCCAGGAGAGATTTCTTGTTAGTACTCACCATTTCTCAGCATTTGTTATGCCATTATGCTAGTGGATATGGTGTCTCCAGCACCTAATCAGAGCTGTTATCAGCTCCAGCAGATGGTGGTCTCATGGTCCAGAGCCCAAGGCTTGGAGACATGAATGAGAACTGGGGTCCCAGGAGACAGTGGCACAGCAAAACTTGGTGAAAGTCCTGGTTTCCTCATCTGCTCCAGACCTGACTTTTGCAGGAAGACAAGGGAAAAATATAGAAGGAGATTCTATCATCAGTTAGAACTTAATTAGTCACTTTGATACTAGTTCCATCAATGGCAAGGGCTGGAAGGTGAACAGGCTGACTGGGAACAGGTTGAAAAACAATTTCTCACCACTGGTCACTGAAAAAAAGACCAAAGCCTTTGGATGTTTCAATAGAGAAATTTTGGAGCTCGTTTACTCAACGCATAGTAATTTCCCAAACATCAGCAAAGCAAAACCAGGGAAGACCACAAGTGATGGTTTCAGTTTGGATCTCAATTTCCTAATGCAGATGTCACTCAGATAATGGACTACCACCTTTTTTCTTCAGTATTCTAAGGCCAAGGCCAGCATTGCTCTGAACAAAGTGAAAGTCAACAGCCTCAGTGACTTCATTTCTAACAATTAACTCCTCAGCCACAGATCCACATCTGTTACTTGACTTTCTATGCCACCATGAAAGAAAAGGATGAGGCAGCAGGGTTAACTGGACAGTTCAGCTTGTGGAGGATCAGACCTACTTGGCTGACAGTGGTGTCAAATTTTTCAGTCCAGTAGTTAAAGTTACAGTACAGTACTGCTGTTACTCACATTTTTGCTAAATTTTCTTCTCTGTAAATATCACATGATTGACTCTGCAATTAAGCCACAGCTAATTCTCAGACTTGACTTTGCCCATGAGGGTAGGACTTAGGGAAAGTTGCATAATACAGTGCTGACCATAGGTACGAGAAAGATACTCAGGAGTTTTCATAAAGGGCATGGATGCTTTTTCGTTCTTGAAGCACTTTTCCTTTCTTCTCAGACTTGAAAGAAGGACAAGAAACAGTAATTCTCTCCTGGACTTCAGCATTTCGGTAGATGTTCTGCCACTCCCAGAGGCTGCATCTGCTTGGAGCTGTTTCAGAGCTTTGCTGACTTCTTGATGTCTGCACAAAAAAAGCCATGAGTTTTCTGTTCTGTCTCACAGATGACACATCTCAGGCAGTGGCTGAGCTTATCTTAAAAAAAAAAAAAAAAAAAGAAAAAGAAAAAGAAAAAGAAAAAGAAAAAGAAAAAGAAAAAGAAACATATGAACCTGCCTGGTTCATGGCAGAATGGCACAGGAATGCTCCCATCAAACCGAGGAGGGAGAGGAGGCTGGTCCCATGACATTGAGACATCGCATAGATGCGATGCTGTGATACCAAGGGAATGGAACTCGTTAGCCTTAACTTTGCATCCAACACCCTTTATGTCCTGAAAGATCAACTGAGGTAGTCAATACAAGACTTGTTTTGCTTTAAGATTACTAATCTCCTTTTGTTTGCTAGATTACTAGGAAGGTAAATATGACTGCTAAATTGAATGTGTTTGCCTTCCTGATTATTTTAATCCACTGGTGCCTGAGCTAAAATGGCTGATTTCAAATTCTTATGAGGCAATTGAGTTATCTGCTGTATCTGACCAACGCTCCAATGCTACTCTGTGCTTTTACTGTCAACCTGTGCTGCTAAGAGGTCATCTGTCATTGTTGGGGTACACAGGCAGTCTGTGACAGCCCATCAGGGGTTGACAAGCCAGTTAATACTTGAGTTACTTTGTCCACTTCTTTTACAGACATGAGAGGACACGCTGTTTCTAAATTAGAGTCATTCATTTGCTATGAAGCACAGCTGGACCAAGACCTCTGCTTCATCCTTTTCTGACACTTATATTACCAGCTGAATAGTTGAGAGGGTATAAGAGTGCAGGGAAGAGATCATGCCGGTCATAAAACAGAAAACTCAGAGGGACCAATTAACTCCTAAAAATGGTGTGGTACTTTTGGACTTCTTCTTCAAACACTGTGGGTTAAAATACTTATATTTTTAACAGCTATAGTAGTTTTCAACTCTGAAATGCAAAGAGTGGAAATGCAAAAAGGATCAACAAGTAACATCAGTTTGTATAACTCTGCTGCTTAGAAGAAACTGGGTTTTGTGTCTGAGAAAAGTCCAAAGAAGCCTGTAACTGCAGGCGCTGACAGGCTGGGAAAAAAATGAGAGATCAAGGCCAAAGGAAGCTGTTGGTGAATTTGAAAATGCGCTTTTTGAAAACATTTGAGTAGGTACAATAAAACATAGGGCCAACACAGGGCCACAAGCAGAAAAATCCCAATGGCTGTTACACAGCATTGAGCTGAAATGTGAATTCCTGAGATACTTCGCAATAACAAAAGTTCAGCAAGGTCCATTCATGGCTGTGAGTGAGATAAAGGAATACAGAGTGCCAGCTGCAAGTCCTACTGAGGTTGAGTGCAGAAAGGTCACAGAAGCCACCAGCTGCTTTTAAAGTGTGGGATGAATCCTAAGTAGGGAGGCAAATTCTAGGCACCCCTTCCTTCCAAGTTGAAGCTGATATACACAGACAATAATGTGTGGATTAGGACAGTTTCCAAACTGGCACGTGGTTAAAAGAGCTGATACTGATACATCGAGATATACTGTATTACATAGTGTTTTTCAAGCTCCATTCTTTCCTTCTGATTTTAACTCCATACCACATCCAGCCTTCCACAGTAAGGCTGGAGCAACCAGTGGGGAACTGAAATAGAGGAACATCAGCTTTTGAAGTCAGTCACGGCCTTTCTATAAGCCATTTTCTACTAAGTAGTCAACTTAGGCTGAAAAGCTCTGAAAAATAAGATGTGATAAACAAGAAAGAATTGGGGTATGTTTGATAGAGCTTCACAGTGGTATCTTCATTTCTTCATTTTAAAACTAGTACTATTTAATTCTCTGCTCTTCAGTGAAGAAACTCCCTATAATGGCTTTCCACCATTAGCAGGAATTAAACTGTGTGTCGCCCAGTAATGCTGAACCAACTCTGCTGCACCAGAGCCTCTCATGATGGAAAATAAGCTAGCAACATTGAAAGGCTTTGGCTAAAATGAAAATGAACAAATCGAAATCCCTTTATCTCAATAATGCGCTGCTGCCAGAATCCCACTTACTAAATGAGCTTATTTTTGGACTATTTTCTCAGACGCAGTTAATGGCATGAACAAATCTGTGCTATTTGTAATAATATCTCATAATCCAACTTATTACATGTTCGGTTGATATCAGCACAGTTTTGGTCTTCTGAATGATATTTAGAAGTCATAGAAGGTGCTTTTGGGGTGAGTGAATTTCTAATTTTGCTTTGATTTTTAACTTAAAAAAAAGCCAACTAAACAAATTATTTATTTGTTTAAATGCATCTATCAAGGAAAACTTTTTATAAATTAACCAGAAGAAGACTGCTGGAATAAGTCTGGCTGTGATGAGTAGGGTATTCAGTGGATAAAAGGAATAGTAAAGAAATTCTGTTAGAACTGTAATTTCATTGTTCCATGTGCATTGAATTTAAAGTGACATGACCACTTTCTGCTCCACAAGGGCAACTGCCAAACAAAATAATAAAGAAACACAGATGTCACCAGGATTTAGAAAGTATCTCCTTGCACTCTTCCAAACTACTTACACTTGCTTCTAAGCACATATGCCCATTAAGATTTTGTACTGTGAATCTTAGGAAGGATGTAAGTCTTGACACTTCTGGCTAGGAGACATTTTCTATTCACTTTTGTAGTTGCCCTTTAAGAAGAAAACGGATCTGCTAGACATCTGAGATGTGCAGTCTTGCTCAAGAAATAAGGAGCAACTATGGGGTTTTTGTATACAAATCCAGGGGTTTTTGGAAAAGCAGGACTAATTGTACTTACTTGGAAACTCTCCCATGAAAAACTTCTGATCTTCCACCATCTGCAGTCTTGTCACAGCAGTCAGTGGTCAGGGATCACATCAGTCACTCTGGCTTCTCTGTAAAGGCCAGAGGAATACCCAGGGTAGCATGAGGTATGTATAACACAGCACTTGTTGCGATGCTTCAAAAGATGACCTAACAGTCTTGCAAATGATAAAGACCTTTCCACAGTGTGCCATGAGCAGCCACATGGAGAAAATGAAACAATTATAGAGCTAATAAAGGCAAAGCTATTTAGGCACTAAGTTCTCATTATTCTGGTCTTATTCTCTCAGAAGGTTGATTAATGTCTCTTTGATCAAAGAACGTGGAAGTACTACAGGAACACAGATCCTGCCAAGATGCCCATGAGCAAGTGTGCAGATGAGCAAATCACTAATAATTTCAGAAACTGACAGTTGCGGATTATTTCATAGGCACATCTTGAACAACCATAACGCATAAGCTCTGGCTACATCAGACTGGACAGCTAAGCTGCATGAGATAGAGGAAGCTTTATAGCAAATGTGACATTCAGCTGTAGCTCGATGCAAGAATCACTTTGATGTTTCTGCATCATAACTGGAAGTAATTGGATGGTGCATGTACAGACACTTCTTTCTCTGGTTTTGTAAAGAAGATAGTTTCATGGCCGAGCACNTCTAGTCCAACCCCCCTGCAATGTGCAGGGACATCTTCAACTAGATTGGGTTGCTCAAAGCCCCATTCAATGTGATCTTGAACACCTTCAGGGATGGGGCATCCACAACTTCTCTGGGCAACCTGTTCCTATGTCTCACCACCCTCACAGTAAAGAATTTCTTCCTAATATCTAATCTAAATTTCCCCTCTTTCAGTTTAAAACTGTTACCCCTCTTCCTATCACTACATTCCCTGATAAAGAGTCCCTCCCCATCTCTCCTGTCAGCCCCCTTTAAGTAGTGAAAGGCTGCTACAAGGTCCCCCCAGAGCCTTCTCTGCTCCAGCCTGAACAACCCCAACTCTCTGAGCCTGTCTTCATAGGAGAGGTGCTCCAGCCCTCTGATCGTCTTCATGGCCCTCCTCTGAACCCTCTCCAATAGCTCCATGTCCTTCTTATGTTGGGGGCCCCAGGACTGGACACAGTACTCTCTAGGTTGGGTCTCACCAGAGCAGAGTAGAGGAGGAGAATCACCTCCCTCGGCCTGCTGGCCACGCTTCTTTTGATGCAGCCCAGGATGCAGTTGGCTTTCTGGGCTGTGAGCACACATTGTCAGCTTATGTTGAGCTTCTCATCCACCAACAACCACAAGTCCTTCTCTGCAGGGCTGCTCTCAGCCTGTATTTGGGCTTGGGATTGCCCCAACCCATGTGCAGGACCCTGCACTTGGCCTAGTTGAATTTCATGACGTTTGCACGGGCCCACCTCTCAAGCCTTTCCAGGTCCCTCTGGATGGCATCCCTTCCATTGTTGATGACATTGGTTTAGCTGTTGGTAGGACAAGGGAAAGGTGAGTTGGTTGGATTTTTTATTCTGTCCCTTTCTATTCTCATAGACTTTCTCATTCCTGTGCAATAATGTGAAATTTGTTCCACCTTAGGGTGTCTTGCTTGGAAGGAGTAATAGCACAATAATCTAATAATACTTACTTCACAATGTTTGCAGGTTCACAGCTATGTGCAAAATCCTTGGTGAGTAAAAATCTTGAGATAGTATAAACCAACCAGTGCACACTGAACCACAGAATTTGTTTTTATAGCCATACTCTTGATATTCTCGTAATGTAAGTAAAAGATTTATTATCACAGCATAAAGCATGAAAACAACACCAGTTACATTCCTGCATTCCTGGCTTTTTTTGTACCTCTCAAGTTTTTTAATGCAGGTTAGGAGCTGTTTCAATTGTTTTTCTAACTCCTTCTTTTATTAAAATAAAAAAAATTGCCACAGTGTATTACCTTGACAGCAGTGATATCTACAATTTTCTTTCTTATTTGTTCTGTAACTCAAAATAAAAGTTACGTTTATGACAGAATGATTTCTTCTGTGACTGAGGATTACCGAAAAGGGAGCAAGATTTTGTAGATTGAAGGACATTTAAAAAGGAGAAGAAAAATAAAATACACAGGATAGAGGAGAACAAATCTATTAACTGCAAAATATACTAAGAATGCTTGAAACCTGAACAAAAACCTAGATGAAGTGATAGTGGAGATGGAAGAGTAGCTTGGAAGGGACCTCTGGCATAAAACGAGTGGTCTGCCAGTGAAAAGGAATCTATATGGACAACATTTTCTTTTTCAGTCAGCTGTTGACCTTCTCTTCTCACACTATGTGGGGTACCTGTGATAGTGATAGTGTGCAGCATCTCAGAGTATTGACAGCTTCCTCTCTTACATGGTTATTCAGTCATTTGCACTATCAGAGAATGACCATGCAGACAGATCCAAACACACACGAACTAAATGTGTATCAGGCTACTCTTATATCCTCAAAACTTGTAAGACATATGTAACCCAACAAATGGATGCAACAGCTAAAGGAAGAGCCTTTCTCACACCTGTCTTTCAATAGAAAACTCTATTTTCATTGTTCATCCTTGGATTTTGGCTGTTATTTAATTTAGGTGCATATGAAAATCTTGCACTGAGTGCAGGATTATTGTGAGTTTTCAGTGGAGCAGATGGACATACATTCACCTGCACAAAACTATCTTAAACCAATAGGCAAACAAAAGGGACACATAAGGTCTCAAATGAAGGTTCTGGGAAATAATTTTTAAGGTCAAGAAAAAATATGTCCTCTCTTTAAATAATATAGCGGAGGTGACTGAAAAAGAAAAAAAAAATACATGGCCTGGCTGACAAAAAATTATTATATGACAAAAATTTATATACATATATATAAAAATAAGTATATACTTACAAGTATATATATAAAAGTATATACTTGTATGTATATATAAATATACATATATACACTTAACTATATGTGTGTATATATATAAAAGTGTATATATACACATATAAGTGTATATTCCCTTGTAGCATTGGCAAAATAGTAGAAAATCTTTGCTTCCAGATAGTGGTTAGTTTTAACGGACACAGTATCTGTTAAGGGAAAATAACAATTAAAATGTAGTCTTTATCTATAGAAAATAGCTCCCTAAGTGCTTTTGCACTTTTCCTTCTTGATTCTCAATATTATCTTTCTTATTCTTTTCTTCCCTTACCTGTGTTAACACTTCCTTATATACAGTCTTTTAGTTTGATGGCAATGTAAAATTTTATGAAATAATTAGGGGAGCTGAGTTGCTGTTGTCAAATAGCTTAACAATTTAAATGGAGGACTCTTTCAGAATAGCAGTATAAAAGGAGTTCAAGTAAAACCTACTTTATATCATCAGTGTATTCACCAGTGTTGCTTCAATTCACTGGTTTGTTGGTGGCTTCAAAACAGAGTTGGACCAGTAGTCAATGAGTGTGACAGATCAAATCAGAGGAGACCAAATTAACAAATCTTTCTCTTTCCCAAGAGCTTCACAGGACTAGGTGCTTGCCAGCTTGGGCGGAATTAGGTCTTCAGGTGTCTACTGTCCTGTCTCTAATATTGACTTTAATATTGATCCTTAACAGGGAACAGAGCTATGTTTTGTTCAAAGTGTTCTGCAGCTCACAGAGAACTAATATTAAGTCTTATATATTTCTCCCCAAGCGCTAGTCGTTTACACTTAGAAACAAGATACTGAAAGGCTTCAGGATCAATGAAATCAGTGGCAATATGAACCGCTCTACACAGACTGTTCATCTGCAAATGGAATGGATGTGCTACGCAAAAGCCCCCAGGCTTTTGCTCATACTGTGAAGAAAATCAAAGAATAAGGCAAAAAATGAATTGGAGTAAGGAAAGAAATAAAGTATTGAATAATGGGGATCAATTCTTATGATCTGGGTTTTTTCTTTTACTGCCAGTATATTTACACGATCTAAACTGTATTGTTGTATTTCTTTAGATGGTGATATTTATAGGGTTGTTCACAAAAAAAATTAGTAAAAGAAATTAGTTGTGCAAAAGCAATAATTTAGCTGCTGATTACAGGTTTTTTCATGGAAGTGGTTTATTTGTCTTATTTCAACAACAGGATGTTACAATTTGCCTTGAATAAAGTGGTGTCATATATGATTGGTTGTAGATTCTGTTTTTGTTCCTGGGAGTTTTTTTATGCATCATGTTTAGGGATTTTTTTGACAAATATTTCACAAAGCTGTCACTTGAAATCTACTAACAGATACAGTATGAACCAACAGGTGTATGAGTCGTCACTAATGTATGCATGAGATTGCAAAGCAAAACTTCCCACCTTTAAGACAAACCTCAGCACATGCCAGAGATGCAAAATAGTTGCAGCAGGTGGCAAATTGCTACAGCATCAACACCCCAGGGTGCAGTGGAGATGAATGGAAGCCTCTGTGTTTTTCCAGTAGTTCACAATTACGGAATCACCCAAGTAAGACATTTGTATTAAAAACCAAGGCTGTTAAAAGTATCTCTAAAACTCTTTGTGTGAGTTGCTAATAATGATCTTTCTAATACTTTTATTCAACTATGACACATACCTTGCACACAGAAAGACATCTTTACTCTAGACTGGAGATACTGTGTTTGCTGCTTTTCAGTCCACCAAGAAATCCATTGTTATGGATATGTTGTGGCTGAGTGCCAGTTCCTGACGGACCCTGTTGGATAGCTGCCTGTTTGCCCATTTACATTTGCAATACAGGTGCATTATGTGAGCAGACCAATCTGCAAGCATTAGATCAAGTGTATTGAACTCTCAGAAAGAAAAAATTATGGATGACCAACTACATTCAATGCTAAATGCCTGATGACTGATAAAGACTGTCTGACTGGTAATGAAGACTGCCTGGCTACCAAGTAAAGATTGAACAGGATTATACATTAAATGGCTAAATTAATTTTTCTAAAAGGTCTTAAGTCTCCTCCCTCACATCCTCTCCCTATCCCTCTTTCCAACAAGATGCAGGGCTGAAATCTCATTTAACTAAGTAGAGATGGTTAGACCAGAGAATAGACAAACACGTTCACTGAGATAGACACACTCACCCATTTTGACACTGAGTTAAATTCAGTCCTCTGACTTAGTTTTTTTTCCCTCTCCTTTTTTTCAGTTACTCTTGGTTGCATTAGATCCTGGCAAAGCGTACCTTGTCTATAACACTAGGAGGTGTGGTGAAGTGGAGAGGAAGTGTTTCACTGATAAGACGTTGTACACTTGGTATATTGTGTTGGTGAGACAATGTGTGGAAGGCACTGTGTGTCAATGCGTCAACCTCAGTAGAACTGTGAGACAGGTTTTTGAAACTACAAGGTCAAAATCATAACATTAATTTCTATTTTTAAGCCTTAAGTAAATGTAAAGGCACAGTACTTTATGAATTTTCTTAAATTTAAAATTTAAATTAGGATTATTCTGTGGGGTTTGTTTTGTTTTTTATTATTTCGACATGACAAAAGAATAGAGAGAAAAGATCCTTTTGAAAAAGCAGGAAGCGGATATCCAATTATTTTTCAATAAATGAAACTAAAATATATATGTCAGCTCAGGATGTGTTTAACCAAATTTTGACTTCTTCACAGTGGATCACAGTCACATGTAGTCAAAACACAGGTGACTCATCCACCTCCAGATCCCTAGAGGACTGCTGAGACATGTTTTACCTTTGCAAGACAAGAACAGTTGCCACAGTGGGAAAGGGTTTAGGGGTCTACTAGTAGGTCATGATGATGGTGATGATGATGATGACAAAGAGGATTATTTTTCTATAGTCCAAATTTGACTGGTTCAACCTCTTTTAGAAAGATCTACACTGAAAAGGGACATTTCCCTCAGTGCCTCTCCTGGGCAGTATTATGTGTTATCCATTGTGGCAAGGCAAGCAGAGCAAGAAGTCATACAGCGACCGCACTCGCGGTGACAGAGCCCGAACTCCGCTGGCATCAGAAGCTCCTTTCTCTGACCCAGAGCTCTGAGAGATGAGGTTTGCAGCTGGACAAGCAGACACAGCTAGCACTTTAGAAAGGAAGTGTGAGACAAAAAAAAGGACAAGTAAACCACTTTTTTGGGCCAGCTCAACAAGAGTTAGACCTCAAAAATCTCCAGTGAACGAGTCCCCCTGCAGCTGATAGCTGCAGTATGTTTTAGAAAGATAATCCCTTGTGACAGCATTGGTTACAACCAGGGCCGTCAGCTTCATTTATATCTACAAGTACAAACTGAATGTAGTTCACAGATAAGTTTTTGGTAAGCCTGTGGTGCTGCACTCAAAGACTTTCTTCCTTACCTGTTTTAAAAGACTTTACCTTACAAATATATATTATGAACTTATTTATTTTTAGAAAAATAAGCCCATGCTGCAAACTCCATCCTGTTTTGGATGTACTAATCATCATCAGAAAAAATCTCTCTGTCACCTGAGCTTTTACATGGCAGTACCATTAACCTTTGCCCCTAAAATGGAACACAGCCTGCACATTGCACATCTTTTCCACTTATTGCTAACTGAATGCGGTTGTACTGAGTATGCCAAGAGGGAAATTTCATTCCCAAATGCAGGCATCATTGTCGTCAGCAAAAGCTTTGTCATTGCACCTGAGGTCAGAAGTTAACCCTTCAGGAAGGACCCACTAACCCGTTGCCTAAGAAGCATAAAAAGAAAATGAACGCTTTTGCTTTCCATTTTGCTTCCATAAGAAAGTAGAAATTTTGATTAGCTGTTATCAGTAGGAAAAATCAAAAGGTTATATTTTTCAATCATTTAAATTCGCTGTAAGCACATCGACCTCTGTGACACTGCACTCAGTGAACAAGCAGGATGCATTTCTCAAGCTGACTTTAATTCACATTAGGGTAACACAGCAGGAACCCACTCCAGGTTGCACTAATGTCCCTGTCCCACCTCTAATCTATTAGCAATTCACCTCTATAATTTGCATGCACTTTGAGACACAAAAAAAATTGTGCTTAATGATGTAGACAAGCATACACATGAAAGAACAGCTAAAAAATAAATGATCTGAATAAGATTTAAAGCCTTGGAAAGAGTCAAAACAAGATGAGCATTGGAGGCTGCAAATATTGTCACAGCATGGTACCAGCTTTGTTCAGTGAACATAGAGCACATACAATGCATTGTTAGAAATAAAATTTGATGCATACAGGGTAATTCTGCCATTTGCAGTGCAGCTAAGCATCTGTAGAAGTTGAGTAAACTGTATAGACAGAGCTTATTGGGGTTTTACTTTTTATTTATTTTTATTTTTTATCAGCAAGTTCATTGATGTTTTAGGGAGGATCCATCAAGGTTTCAGCTGGTGTGCGATAGCCATAGCACTTCACTTAACATTTTGAGACTTGGTCTGTCAGCCGTACATTGTAAACGTGTTTCATTTATGTTCCTTTCTCATGGTACTTGATCTTGTCAGTGATTAAGCTGAGGAACTGGAGAAACCTTACTGGAGGTCAGTATTAGTACATTTTTCTGCTGATTCGCATGATAAAATAGCATGTTCTTGTGGCTGATCCTAGAGAAGAGGACATTTTTAAAGAGTAGACTGAGTAAATAACCAAGCAACAAAAAGATCACGTCCTGGTGGCATTGCAGCTTTAGGAGTCAATGACTAAATGAGGACTGTGAATTTCCTGCACAAAATTGAACATAGACTAGTTTGCCCAACTACTATAGCTACAGGTCATGAAAATTTGGATGCTTCTCTTTGAGCATTACTGTAAATGAAAATCTAGATATTAGAATCAGAAGGTCTGTCTTGCCTCCTTTGAGGTGACTTAAGAGAAATTAATTTATCTTCTTGTTTGTTTCCTCTTCTATTCCCTCTGGTTGGATCACATATTATGAGTATCACAGCAAGTACCACAACTCTCATAGCAAGTAGCAAGGATTGTTTTAATGGTATAAATGCATTTAATTGCATAGATGATCTCCTGCAGTCCCTTCCAAGCTGAATTAATGTATGATTCTATATTAAACTATCATTCTGTTATTTCCTTGTTACATTTTTATAAGTTGGCTAAGACTTTGTATGTTAGCATGAATAGTTGCTCCAGAAATAAAATGTACAGAATCCTTCAACTTTATATTTGCCCAAGCTGTTTCTTAGCTTGGATTTGAAAGTCCAGCATAATTAACAACAGGTAATACGCATTGAAACAGATGTGGACATTACAGGGGACTATTTAGATGGATATGAGATTTCTGGAACACTATGAAATGTGAGTATTCAATCACTGTCATGCAGACAGTATCTCAATGTTCTCATGACGCATTCTGAATATATTTGCATGTGATATTTAATGTTCTGTGATAAACCTGTTCATTATTCATTGTTTTTTGGTGCTGAAATTCTAAGTGAAAAAAAACCTGTGAATAACTAGATCTTTAGCTCTAGTCTCATATCATCTTTGTCTCCTCGTATCTGGCTTGTAGAATTTGTTATTTTGCAGGATAATCTTGGTAGATATGCAGCTGTGTTCTATGGTGGAGTATGAAATATACATTTCCCATGTGGAAAGAAATGTCCCTGGCCTGAAATGCTTCTGAAGACACTTCTCTTGTATTTCCACAGGGACACTGCCTGATTACGTATGAGTGACACTTCTGAGGGTGCAGCTGCCTGCTGGTTGGTTGTGATATGGTTGGTATCGTAAGTGATATCAGTATCCAGTACAAGATCCTCTATTCCAGTGAATTTCAGTGGTGTTGAACTGGCCAGTGTGGCAGAGTTAAATATATACACACACACATGAACAAAAGCCCCTCTTCCATGACTGATTCTCTAGACTTATTGTAATCCATAAAAAAATACCCAGAATCTTTAAAGATACAGTACAAATGGTACTTTGAAAAAGGGAAACAGAATTAATATCTCTCTGGCTCTACCTTATTGTTTTACGCTAACATTCAGTGAATATTCAGTGTCTAATTAACACTCAATAGGGCTGTGCTGGCTCTCAGGGAAAGCTTTTGTACACTTCATAAGGGATGGTAAAATTTACCATTTGTACAGGTGTGAGACACAGGACAAGCAATAACATGAATTGCCACTATATTGTGATTTACAACTCCATTGACTTCCATTTTCAGTCGTATGAATGTGATAAGAAAAACTTAGGAGAACAACCAACACAAAATGAAAGAATATGCTAGTATTACAGAATATGTCCAGTAAATTTTAAGAAAAGGTTCCATTAAAAGTCGGTGATAATCTAGGATTAAACAGAATTTACAGTTTATAGAGAAGCTATATTTTAGACTATCAACCTCCAAATGATGTTAAGATAGCATCTAGTTACCAAGCTGAATATATTGTGTTGCCATAGGCATGTCAAGAACTCATGTATCTAAACTATCTTTCATCATCAATAACTATACATCATAGTCACTTTCACCTTACACATTCCCTGAGCTGCTTTCGTATTAGGTAACTGACAAATAATGAAGGTTTATGCTGAGCTATTTTACATTCATTTCTTATTGTTCTTTACATGTGACACTGTGGATTGACTAATCTTTTATGCATGCGAATGAGTAGTCTGAAGCTTTAGTGAGGAGGTCTATTGAAAGAAAAATACTGAGAGTTCTATTAAGTGTGTTTATTTATCATTAATATTGATCAGTCATTCACTTTTTTTTATAAAAGTGAAAGTTTTTTATTTTCCTTCTTTATTCCTGCTTGCTTCTTGTTTTCTTTATTGAAAGCAGTATAAGGTTTTCTGAGGTCATTTGGAACATTAAACCTGATCACCCACTTTCTGTAAGAGTATACATGTATAAGAGCTGTATTAGTTTCACATCAGTCTCCCTGTTTAGTTATGGCATATTTTTTCTGTCATTAACCGGCAAATTACTACTGATCTGAAAGTTGCATCCCTGGCATAAAGTAAAAATAAGGTTAAACTGATTGTCATCTGTCTCTCGGTTGCTCGTTTGCTTAGAAATGCAACATGTAGACTCTTGTTTGACAGGAAAACACCCTAAATTTAAAATAAAGATCATGTAGTGCTAAAATCTTAATTTAATGCAGAGGCATCAGATAAGGTCTAAGAGCCAAGGCTTATTGGAAACCAAAGTGTTCAATCGGTCTGAAAATGAAGCAAAAACTATCAAAAGCCTTTTCTGCAGGGGAAAAATATGAAGTTGAATAGTTGCATAAAGAATGTTGTATCAGTGAATGGCCTCTTGTAGTCTGGCCTTCGCACTTCAAATCTGAAGGACAAAGTCCAAGCAAGCCTGCAACGAGGCCTTATTCTGCTCAGAAGAAATCGCCTGTGTCCTCCAGTTGCGATGTTCAGAGAGGCAGCCCAGGAGAAAGTAAGGAAAGAACTTGCTTTCCTGATAGAAACCACCACCCACACTAAGTGCAGCACTGACTAGAGACAGATACCTGCCCACCCTCACGGGCAAGCAAGAAGGGAAAGGGGAAAAAATATTAATTTCTCAGTTACAGTACAAAAAAAATACAGCAAATCAGAACTGGGAAATTAGAATCATATATTATCCCATTCTTTAAAAGTTTCAGGGTTTTTTCCTCAAAATATTTGTCTGGAGCATGATTTAAGATTTAAGTTGCCTTATTTTTTTTTTCTCTTTTCTTCAAAGATAAAGTCCAGAAAAAAAAAATGCACTATGAGGTTTGAGAGTAGTTTTTAAGTATTCCTTCATTTTGTTTTTTTTTCTTAAGCATTAAAATGACAGCATTTAAAACAAGAAAATTAGTATCCTCCTATTTAAACAGTTCTGCAATAAATAATCAGAGACTGGAGGTTTTCTTATGGTGCTGAACAAAAGGAAATTGACCTTAAAACCATCTTAAAAAAACTACTCTTTCTTGATGAAAAGCTTTTCAGCTGGGTAATTGCCACTTTTCTACATTCATTTTCAGGGCAGGACTGCACTTTAATTAAGTTCAGCAGTCCCTAAACACTCTAAACATTTCCTTTCATTAATGCATGTAAATTTTAAGGACAAGACACTGCAATCCATACTTATTTGATGAGTGCTTACTGATATGAATTATTATATCCTCCTCAAAAGACTGTCTTAGAAGGACCTGTGGAAACAGGAGGTGCACAGGCAGCCCACATTGGTGCACAGATCATATCACATTGTTTTCTTCTTACTTTGGTCAGTAAAGGTGCACATTTTTAACTGATTCTGAGAGATAGTGAAAGAATCATGTAGAATTTTTTGCGGTGAATTAAAATGACAACAGTTCTCTCCCATATCAGGTCTTCAGGGGTTCTGAAAATTTGCATAAATCTTTAACTTGGCAGGTGAAAGGACTAACTTCCTGGCTAGAGTTTGATTCTAAATTATATCAACTAGTTTGTGTAACAAACCAGATGAAGATTGTACCTGGCTAAATGTTGCTGAAGGTTCCTCATGATCTGGTGTGCGCCTGCCAGATGAGACTCCACTGGTGATTGGGGTGCTCCTCCGAGGCTGCCAGAGATGCCCCTTTGTCAACACCATGCTTGGAAGGAGAAGCACATAGTAACATAAAAGTTTGTATGCAGTGTCTGTCCAGACATAATAAGGTCGCCTACTTTTGTCCAATATTCCCACAAAAATTTTAATAGCAGTATTACTGATTGATAACACATGCAACTGATTAAAAAATCATAGAATCATAGAATCATAGGGTTGGAAGGGGCCTCTGGAGGTCATCCAGTCCAACCCCCCTGCCAGAGCAGGGTCACCTAGAGCAGGTTGCACAGGAACGCGTCCAGGCAGGTTTGGAATGTCTCCAGAGATGGAGACTCCACCACCTCCCTGGGCAGCCTCTTCCAGTGCTCTGCCACCCTCAAGATAAAGAAGATCCTCCTCACGTTCAGGTGGAACTTCCTATGCTCAAGTTTGTGCCCATTACCTCTTGTCCTGTCTCTAGGCACCACTGAAAAGAGCCTGGCCCCATCCTCCTGACAATCACCCTTTAACTATTTATAAGTGTTGATAAGGTCCCCCGTCAGACGACTTTTTTGCAGACTGAAGAGACCCAAATCCCTCAGCCTTTCAAATGCTATGTGAAAGCTTGAAAACTGATGAAATGAGTGCAAATAACTTAACAGAGCAGTCAGAACTAGAAGTTTTCTCTCCTGTCAAAGAAAATATGTAATAAATAAGGGTGTAGATTAAGAGACAAACCTAACAGTGGCTGCTGGTGAAACCCCGACTGGGGCCATGTATGGGGCTTGTGGGGATCAGTCCTCGGTGAGGAGGAGACACTGGGACTTGGCAGCTTGGGCTTTGCCTCATGTTTTCATCACCACCCCCTTATGACTGACAAGTCTGACTTAACTTTTATGTCCTTCTGCTGCCTGAACCCATGCATGAAGTCATTTGTCCCAAGTGCCTCTTCTACAGCAGCCTTGTGATGACCCCATATGCTCGTCCTGTCTCTAGATGGAATCAGCCAAAGATTAATGTAAGTGTTAATGTATAGTTTATACAGTACTACTAGGGGAGACTATGCAGTTCACAAGGACGTTGTTTTCTTCTTGAAAAACTGATTTTAGGCAAGTTTGTTGTTTTTTTTCCCTATGAAGTGGGTTTTTTTTTATGCTTGGAAACACAGAACAAAAAAGAAAGCTACTTCTATCAGTTGAGGTGATGCAGCCTAAGGGGTTGCTTTCTTGTCAATTTAACTTTTTAGAAAACAAAGAACAGAAAGAGAAAGAGAAAAAGAATAAAAAAGAAAAGCTTATTTTGTTAGCTTATATTCTGGGAGCTCACTGCAAGGCTCTAGTCACATAGTAAAAGGGAGTACAACTGCAGTGCTGACATTCCTTTCAAGCAGAGGGTATATATCCTGTCCAACAAGCAGGTAAAGCTTTCCAAATACATCTGACATGCATCTGACAGAAAGCAGGTAACATCAGAACTACAGTCCTGAAACCCTTTGGCCAGCAGGAAATGTGGATGCAAAATGTAATAAGCTTTCCACTGCCACATGGTCAAATACCTTGTTTCAGCAATATCTGTTCTCTCAATTCACTCAGACAAAACTGACACACTACAGCATGAGAGACAACACGCAGTTTTTACTTTTGCTTGGTCACGCATCAATATTTTTTGTTAAATTTATTAACTTTACAGTGTGATGGGTTCAGCCTAAATAGTCTATCTGCAGCTACTACAATTACTTGTTTTACCCACTGCTCTCATTTTTAATAGAACTTGGATGGAAAACCTCATTGTTCTTAAATGTAATTACTCAGCTTTAGGCAATTCCAGGGAAATCTTCACATATAAAAGTGGACCACATGGGGAAGAAAGGAATAAACAGTTCAAAAGGAAAAACAGATGGGTCATTGTTGTGGGTGACTGTCTACTGAGGGGGGCAGAGGGGCCAATATGCCGTCCTGACCCACTTCACAGGGAAGTCTGCTGCCTCCCTGGGGCACGGGTCAGGGATGCGTTGGACGAACTTCCAGCCCTAGTAAACTCCTCTAACTATTACCCCCTTTTAGTATTTCAGGTGGGTAGTGGTGAAGTGGGTAGAAGGAGCCCAAAATCAATTAAAAGAGATTTTAGAGCCTTGGGACGTCTGCTTAAGGGATCAGGAACGCAAGTTCTGTTCTCCTCTCTCCCTTCAGTGGCGATCATGAATGAGGAAATTAACAGGAAGAGGCAACAGGTCAACTCATAGCTCTGGGACTGGTGTCGTCGGCAGGGCTTTGGGTTTTTTGATCATAGGCTGCTATACGAGACACCTGGCCTGCTGGTGGCAGGTGGGATGCACCTGTCCCAGAAGGGGAAAAGAATTTTGGGGCAGGAGTTAGCAGGGCTCATTGACAGGGCTTTAAACTAGATATGAGGGGGGAAGGGGAGATAACTGGGCCTGTCAGGACTAAACCCATGGGAAGCATGCCAGGGCTTGAAGGATGGTGGACTAGTGAGGACTCTCGCTCTGCCATTTCATTTGAGAGAAGGGATAGATGTTTAGAAATCATGGAAGCACGTGAGAAGGGTCTGGTAGGAAATGGGGCCCACACTCACAAAAAGGTGTTGGAATCATTAGCTCATCTGAAGTGCATCTATTCCAATGCACGCAGTATGAGCAACAAACAGGGGGAGTGTGAAACCGTGACACACCAGGAAAACTATGACATAGTAGCTATCACAGAAACGTGGTGAGATGCCTCACATGACTG